>CM037926.1:15152631-15162631 GCA_021346845.1 Apeltes quadracus
CGCGGGGGGACGCGGGGGGACGCGGGGGCCTCCTCACAAACCAACAGGAGGTGGAAGCTCTCTTCTTTTCTCTGAATGATGTCGTTTAGGATCACACATGTTGGTAACGTGTTCTCACCTGGGGGGGCGGGGGCTGTAAATAACACAATAACTACGTTTGCACTCTGCGTTTCTGTCATTCACATTTTCCATTCAATGCTGCCGCAGTGAATATATAACAGGAATATCTGCTATCATGTAGCACGTTGTGCGCTACGACACGCGCACATGGTCACCTGACACGAAAACCTCCTTTTCATCAAAGTTAACTGCAGCTTTAACACACGCGTGTGGTGTTCTCCCGTGGCGACGTGTGCCGCGAGGCGGCGGCGGCGTGGATGCGGCGGCGCTGACCTACATAGAGCCGGGTGCAAGTCTGCTTCCCTCCTCAGCAGCGTTCACAGCGACTCACGGCCGGATGGCGAGGACACGAGGACGCACACGTACAGACGTCCTCACACGCCTGACGTGAAGATGTGGAGACACGCGTGCACACTCAACCGCCTAGACACGAGTCGTGTGTGTGTGTGTGTGTGCGTGTGTGCGTGTGTGTGTGTGTGTGTGTGTGTGTGTGTGTGTGCGTGTGTGTGTGTGTGTGTGTGTGCGTGTGTGTGTGCGTGTGTGTGTGTGTGTGTATGTGAGAGAGATGAGGACACTTTGTGCGCACACAGACGACCTCATGCATGTTTTACTCACTTGACTTTCCCTCCTCCACTGTCTCCTCCATCCTCCCTTTCTCCTCCCTCCTTCACCTCGTCCTCCTCTGACCTATCAGAGCACAGCAGATCAATCTGATGGGCTCGGAGGAGACGAGCCCCCCCCCCCATACTTATTCTCCTCCTCTCTCGTGTCTTTCCTCCTCCCTCTTTCTATTTTTCATCTTTCCTTCTTGAGCTTCCTTGTCTCCTCATGTTCTATTCTTACTGTCTCACCTCTTTCCTGGGTTTATCATTGTGTCCACCTCCTCTAGTCTTCTCCTCTTCCTCCACTCAACAGCTGCTCCTCCTTCCCTTCTCCTCTCCCTCTCAATCCTCTGCCCCCTCCTGACCTCCTCTATCCTTCTCTGCTCTCCTCTCCATCCTCTGCCCTTTCCTGACCTCCCCTCTTTCTCCTTCTTCCTCAGCCGTCTCTCCTCCTCCTCCTCCGCTTCCTCTCTGTCTCTTTGTGTTACCTCCTGCCCCCCCCCCCCCTCCCCCTTACCCCTAATTAGCACCTGAGCATACAAGGCTGGTTAATATTCGGCAGCGAGGCGCGGCGACGGCAGAAGGGCACCTCGCCGTCTCTCCTGTGCTGCCGTTGCCGTGGTAACGCCATGGAAATGAAGCGCCGCTCCCTCCGTCTCTCTTCCTCGGTCTTTTCCTAATTCCCCCCCCCCCTCTCGCCTTTTCACTTTTTAATGACTCGCTGCATCCATTATGTTTTAGGATGGCAGCAGCGTCACGAGCTCCGACACCTGGAAACTACAAACGTAAAAAGGGGAAAAACTTTATTTTCGTTTAAAAAACAACAACAACAACAACAACAACAACAACAGCAGAAGAAGTCAATATTCCTTCAAATGTTCAGACTTCAAGGACGGGCTTATTTATTTATCTACTTGAAATGTTGTGTGTGTTTCGGGGCTGTTGGGACGCAGACGCGGCCTTGATGAAGTTCTTTAATTCCGCCGATTGTGTTTCATTCATATTTCATGGTCGTGGGGGGCGGAGAGTCTGCTGAGGGAGGGTGGGTGCGCCTGTTGCACCCTAAGCCATGGCCACGAGAAGCGTGCGTGCGTGCGTGCGTGTGTGTGTGTGTGTCTGCGTGTGCGTGCGTGTGTGTGTGCATGCGTGTGTGTGTAAAACATGATTCCGGTATTCTTACATTGCACTTCAGTCAGGTGCTGTTGCTTGACCCCCAAAGGCAAAGTGTGTCTTTTTCATCATCAGTTTTAAGATTCCGCCTCCTCTGTTCGTCCACAGAGACAGATGGAAGACAAAAAAAGACATTCAAGAAAAGTGTTAAAGCTGCATTCTGTGCAGTGACCAGCAGGGGGCGACTCCTCTGCTCCCATAGACGTCTATGAGGAAATGATTTGTTTCCTCAGTAAACATTGTAAACACGAGTTTATGGTCTCAGTCTCTAGTTTCAAGTCTTCTTCAATCAGCACGATGTTCATTTAGTGAATGATGGTCCATGTGGAGTCAAACAGACCATGAAGCAGGGGACGCTTTAGGGCGGGGCTACACCTTGATTGACAGGTCTCTACCGTTTCTTTGTTGAGTTGTTTGGGGTTTTCTGGGTGAGGAAGCTGAACACGGTGCATGCATGGTGATGCACGGTGATGCTCAGGTGATGCTCAGGTGGTGCATGGTGATGCTCAGGTGATGCTCAGGTGATGCACGGTGATGCACGGTGATGCATGGTGATGCATGGTGATGCTCAGGTGATGCACGGTGATGCATGGTGATGCTCAGGTGATGCTCAGGTGATGCTCAGGTGATGCTCAGGTGATGCTCAGGTGATGCTCAGGTGGTGCATGGTGATGCTCAGGTGATGCATGGTGATGCTCAGGTGATGCATGGTGATGCTCAGGTGATGCATGGTGATGCTCAGGTGATGCTCAGGTGATGCATGGTGATGCTCAGGTGATGCTCAGGTGATGCACGGTGACGCGTGTGTGTCCGTTCCACCTGCTCAGAGCCACGTTTTAACAAAAAGGATCTGAAACGACCTCAGGTAAAAACCACCCGTGACGTCTTTTCTGTAGAGTCGGCAGAAGTCTTATGTAACCGGCAGAGAGATTTCAATCACTATAAGCTTAAGAAGAAGCTGGAAATAGCCCCCCCTCTGCCCCCCCCCCTCCCTCCTCCCATATCCCCCGAAGAGCTGGGTCAAATTGGCAGCTGTGTTAATGAAGCATTAGCAGCACGAGGTGCCTACACAAAGGCGTCCTTTGATCAATCATTCAGCATCCCTACACACACGTATAGCCAGACACACACACAGTGGGGCTTGGGGGGGGGGGGGGCGGCAGCGGCATGGGGACACCAAATCTGGGACGCCTTTAGTTTCCAGATGACATCGTCTTATCACCGTCTTTCCTTTGGGCGCTTCGTCTACACAACCCCCCCCCCCCCCCCCCCTTCCTTCAGCAGAATATCTTGTATCAGCTGGAGGGGGGAGGGGGGAGGGGGGGGGCATTACCCCCACTTTTCCCTGGCAGGCTTCCTTTCTGGGTCTCTGTCCCCTCCTGTTTGCCCCGAACCCAACCAGGACCAGAAGGTCCGATAGAAACTGCAGACGTTGATGATGACGCTCCGCTCCTTCGCCATCGACCTGTAAACCGACGCAACTCGCCTCCACGGGTCAAACGCTCGATGGGACCCTGCGAGATAACAGTGACTCCGTCATGGCGCCACCTAGTGGTAACCGGAAGTTATTGCCTAGTTCCTCACGTGTTCGAAGCTCTCGATGCCCCCCGGCCACATGTTGCGTGATTTCAAAGCTCCGCAGGGTGAAGCCGGCTCGATAGCGCCCCCTACGGGAGGGTCGACAGCTCAATAAGAATTACACGACTCGCTGTAATTCATCAACCAGACGAAGCTCAGAACAATCTGACACAAATACTGTACGAGTGACTACGAGCATCATGTGCCCCCCCCCCCCCCCGTCAGAAGTACTCGAGGTGATCCAGTGATGCAGCAAAAACACAGACAGTGTTTTCTGTGGTTTTCTTTTTCTGCTTCTCTCGCCGTGGCAACGCAGCTTCCTTCCTCCTACACGCTCCTCTTCCTCCTCCTCCTCCTCCTCTTCCTATACGTCATGCCCTCTGATCTCCTCTCCTCTGCTCCTCCTACACGCTTTCCCTCTCGCTTTATGTCTCCTTGCCCTCTTCACCTCGGCACCATCTGGGTCTCTTCCAGTATTTTAAGCAAACTGGCAGGAACAGAAGTAGAACACATGAATGGAAACTCACATTATCCGTTTGTCTGAGTTTCGGCTCCAAGCTGCAGTTATTTTATTACCCATGAATAAAAGTGGAATCTGCGTCCATGGGGTGAATCTCTCCTCGGTGGATTCCACAGCCGGGCCGTAGAACCATGGAGGAAGAACAGCTGTATTAAACCCATCAAAACATGTTATTATAGTATTTATTCTGTGGGATTTATTTTGTTCTAATCTCACTAACCGCCCAATATTCAATATACACGTAGATGACGCATCAGAAGTAGGACAAATAGTGTATTAGATCATCTCTAATCTACCCGTCGTTTGTTCAAGTGAACCTCGACTAATGTTCCACAAAGGTCCGTTTCATCCAGCGTCATGTGGTACTTCATCACAAATCAGAATGGCCCGACGCTGCGGGTCTGTAACCGTCTGACCTCTGACCTCAGCCGGGTCGGAGCCGCGTCCCCACCGACGGGACCAGAGGAGAAAGGACGTCTGCATGTCCAGGTGGTGACATGACCCCATCGGGTCCCCCTGTGGGTTCTGAACCAGCATCGGGGTTAAATGGTAGTGGACCAGTGTTCCCATGGAGGAGTGATGGGGACACGTGAAACATGTCCAACCATAAGTGACACTGGGGACAAATAACAGCTTGGTCGAGACTAATTAACTGTTGAAAACGGCTCCATTTCTCTGCCAAATGTGCCCCCCCCCCTCCACCCACACACACACACACCATCAGCTCCACTTCCTCCCTCTTTATCTCCGACTCTCTTTATCTACCTACATTTGTCCTTCTTTTGTTGTCCTCGTCTCCTCCCCCTCTTCCCACATGTATTTACACCTTTTCTCCCCCCCTCTCTCTCTTCCATTGTGTGCCTGACGGCTGTCAGCAGGTCTCATCGCTGAGTCGCTCTTATTACATGATTACAGGCTAATTATCCGCTGAAGTTGTCTTTGCCCGAATCCATGAAAGGCGCTTAATGTCTTCTTAATGGGGTTTGGAGACTTTTTTTTCCCGCTCTTTTGTAGTTGCAGTGGACTCTTGAGTTTATTGCGTCTACATGTGATTGGCCTGGAACGCCGTGTCCTAATTAAGTGATCTAACTGCGTGTTCTCAGTGAGGCTGTTTTTATTCTATTTATTCTTTTTAACTTTTGGCCGCAGCTTTGTCTTCAAGAGTTAAGCTGCATTCTGTGCAGTGACCAGCAGGGGGCGACTCCTGTGCTCCCATAGACGTCTACGAGGAAATGACTTGTTCCCTCAGTAAACATTGTAAACGTGAGTTCATGGTCTCAGTCTCTAGTTTCAGGTCGTCTTCAATCAGCATGATGCTCATTCATTCAGTGAATTACTGTCACACATTCGCCCACTTCATAGTTTATTTTCACCTTCACTGCTTGGGATCTAACTCTCCTGTCATTTCAGATCCTCCCACATCGTCAGCTAATTGCCCTCACCTGGTTCTTCTTGCCCTCACCTGTGGTGCCTTCCCTCATCAGCCTCTCACTACTTCAGCCCGTCACATTCTGTGGTTCTACCTGTCTCTCCCATCGTGGCCTTTGGGTTCCTCTGTACACCGGCACCAGTAACCGTTACAATTATGGTCCATTTAGAGTCAAACAGACCATAAAGCAGGGGATACTTTGGGGCGGGGCTTACTGTGATTGACAGGTCTCTACCACACACAAATTAGGCATCCTATGTTGTTGTTTTTTTGTTGTCGTTTTTGGTTGAATTGGTTAAAACACTTGAAATGGTATGTAATACTTAATAACTACTGGTTACTCACTAACGTTTGTAATAAGGATGTTGTACTAATGTATAATGTGATTATAAGTTACTTAAAGCGGTTCTTGGTAGTTTTAAGCAATTTAAACAATATGAAATGGCAACGCGCAATGATCCTCGGTGCTGTTAAAAGGAATGACATGATAACTATGAAATAAACAGTTCTATGACCAACTATGATTAATTTTCAGTATATTTACGGTGGATCAGAAGACAGAGGCTTCATAAAAAGTTGTCATTCATGTGTCATATTTGAACACATGGGTTTTAGCTGCTTCATAACCAACTTACTTTCTTTTGAAGGAGCATTTGATCCAAAGCACCTAATCGTACGAGACTGCATTTATTTTCAGTACAAGTGACCCAAGTAGGAATAAAAACCTCTGTTGATGTTCCTTCCTTTCATCCTCGCTCCCGCGTTGATCTTGCATGTTCTAAACAAATAGAACCAAAAGTGTATTTTTCCTGTTTACAAAAGTGAAAGTCATGTGTTTTTTACCCTCCTGCCTCCAACCATCACGCTTACTTCCTGCCTGCTACGTCTCATTCTGAGTGAATGCGGCGCCTCACTTCACACAAACAAACAGGACTTCTTAGATTTGTCCTCTTTCCTCAAGTGGCGTCGGCGCAGCTTCCTGAACACAAACGGCGTTAACGCGTCATTCTCTCTCTCTCTCTCCCTCTCAGCTCGTGATGCCCTCTCATGACGACCACGTCGGTAGCTGGCACTGCCGGTGAGCGTGAGACGCCACTGCACAGCCGGTCCTGGCCCGGCCCCGTCAGCCGGTCATCGGCCTCCCTCTCGCAGACTAGAGCCTCCGACTCCGCCCACCTCCTAGAATCCACAGCCGTCGTCTCTGATCCGCCCCAGTGAGAACCGTCTGCTGCCAGCAGAAAAAACACTGTGTCCTCAACGCAACACCAGCAGCACCACTGCCAGCAGCAGCAGCAGCAGCAGCAGCAGCCATCATGTCCAGTCGTAGAAAGTCCTCCACCCCCTGCATGGTCCGGGTCGACCTGCCCGAAGAGCAAGGTGACCCCGAGAGGGCGATGGACGCGGAAGTACCGGCAGACAAGGAGGCGGCAGAAAAAGAACAATCAGAATCGTCATCTGAGTCTGCAGGAAAGTGCCAAGAGCCACAGGTGGATAATTTAGAGAATCCAGACCAGCAGAGGGCCACAAAACCAGTGGGAAACCAGCATCCCAAGCCATCGGAACAAGAGGAGCAGTCGGGTGAGACGGATCAACCTCCCGTCGATGAAGATGAGGAAGCAACTGAGGAGTCCCGGAGGAAGCAGCGGCCCAGGGGCTACGAGTGCAAATACTGCCCGTTCTCCACGCAGCACCTGAACGACTTCAAGGTGCACGTGGACTCCAGTCACCCCAACGTCATCCTCAATCCCATGTACCTCTGCGCCGTCTGCAACTTCAACGCCAAGAAGTTCGACTCGCTCACGGAGCACAACGACAGCCAGCACCCGGGCGAGACCAACTTCAAGTTCAAGAGGATAAAGCGGAACAATCAGACCATCTTGGAGCAGACAATCGAAAGCGCGGACAAGTCGGTTGAATCCGAAGCGAGCAGCAAAGTGGGGGACGGCAACGCCGGCTCCGCGTTTCCGGCTCACATGTCGCCCGCGGTGACGACCCAGAACGATGCGCAGTTGAAAAGCCAGCGGGACGACCTTATCCAGAAGAATCCAATCACAGCAGTGAACATCAACGGGACGGTCATCATCCCCGAACCCACAGTCCTCCAGGGGCTATCCCACGTCGCCCCGATGCTGCAGCGCCCACCCAACTTCAGCTCTGTACCAAAAATACCTGTTCCCTTGAACACCACCAAATATAACTCCTCTCTGGATGACAACTCCACGTTGATCACCTCCTTCAACAAGTTCCCATACCCAACGCACGCCGAGCTCTCGTGGCTGACGGCCGCCTCCAAGCACCCGGAGGACCAGATCAAGGTGTGGTTCACCACCCAGCGGCTTAAGCAAGGCATCACCTGGTCGCCGGAGGAGGTAGAAGAAGCCAGGAAGAAGATGTTCAACGGCTCCATCCCTCCTGCACATCACACGTTCACCGTCCTGCCTGCGACGACCACATCTCGTTCCCAGCAGACCTTCGTCCACACCACCGTCGGCCACGTGCGGACTGCCGCGTCCAACGGGTTGAATGCGGTCGCCGGCGCCGCGGTCAGCTCCCGCCCTTCTGTCAAGCGGTCGCTGCCGCCACACCTGACCACGGCCTTTGGCCCGGAGTCGAAGCGACCCATCATGGCCGTCGCTCCCCATTCCGGCGACGCTAAAGACAGGGGCCTCATGGCTCCTCCGCCTCCTCCTCCACCAAAGGACCGCCTCCTTCCTGTGGAGATGAAGAGACCTGTAGCAGTTTCTTTGTTCGCCACAGAGAAGAAGAGACCATCCGCTGCCGTGCCTTTAATGCCGCTGCCGCCGTTGGCCCTGCTGTCCAAAGGGAAGGTCCTCTCCACGTTTGGGAACCCCAAAACAAAACCGCTGGTCTCGCTGCCCTCCTTAGTCTTTCCCGAGTCTTTAACCAGGCCACTGATAGTTCCCCCGCCTGTCTTCGCTCCGCCGTATAAAAACTCAATGATCTTTCCTCTTAGTGCGCCCATCACTCCCAAAGAGAAGCACCAGAATTCCCACGCTTTGCCAGCTGCCAATCACAAGCTGCCAAACTCCCCGCCGCCCGTCGCCCCACAAATAAGGAGGCCGACCATCATCCAGTCCATTCGTGCTCCAGCCAAACCCCCGGCCCAGTTTTCAGGCCCCCCATTGGACAGCAGGAAAGAGCAGCAGGGAGGGGAGGGGACAGCCTGCTTCCCCAGAGGGGATAAGGTACTCACTCCTCTGGCCGAGGCCAACGGGACGTCTCGCACGGACGGCAAATGGTCCCACGATCAAACCCCACTTGGCCACAACAACGGGGTCCAACACTTTGATGGGCTGCTAGCGGTGCTGAAACCGGACTTTCATCAAAAGTCCTTGGTGCTGACCCAGTTCCCCTTGCTAGAGAGGATGAAAGGAAAGACGGCGGAACAGCTGAAGGTGCTGGAGGAGAACTTCCAGAGCAACAGCTTCCCCACGCTCAGCGACGTGGACCATCTGGCCGGAACCACCCGGCTGTCGCGCCAGGAGATCGACAGCTGGTTCGTGGAGCGCCGAGCGCTACGCGACAACCTGGAACAAGCCCTTCTCAACTCCATGGGCACCAAGAGGATGGGCGCTGCCGTCACTAAGAAACAACTGCACCAGCAGCACCAAACGCTCCAGATGAACGGGATTCACAGGCCGAGCGCCGGCGTGGGCCGTCTCAAAAGCCCACCTGGACCTCGTTCCGCCCCGCCCGTCAACGCCCCCTCCGTCCCTCCGTCCCCAGCCTGAACGCCTGCTCGGCGCCTCCAGACGACCGGCCCCTGGCACTGCTCGTGGGTGACGTTGCTCAAACGCGGTGGCCTTCCCCTGAGGACTTCAGCCAGCTGGACGGTCGGACGGGACGCGCCGAACTGGCCCGCTGGTTCGACGACGGCCGGCTGCACAGCGGCGGCCCGGAGCTGTCACATCTTTTCCCCAAGAACGCGTCCACCGGCGTCCTGCAGCGCTGCCAGGAAGGAGCCGTGGCCCACAGCAGCAGCAGCAGCGGGAAGGTGCTGGAGGTGGAGCTGGGCTGGCTCAGCAGTCAACAACGGGATGAACTCCAAGACCGGCTGGCTGGCAGGTACGGCGCTTCAGTGAGGGCAAACGCGGGGTTTCATTTTCCTTCTGAGGGGCTTCCAGTCGGCGTCGGTGAGAAGGATTTAGATTTGAGCAATGAAAACCATCTTCCACGATCAGTCACGCTTTAACCACTAACAATAAATTGTTTTTAAAGCCTTACTGAAAATGTCACATATAGGTTGGGGGCGGGGCTTAAATGTCTTGGTTAGTGGTTGGTGAAACCTCATGGAAGAAGCTCCTGCAGAGGTTAGTCGCCACATCAGCATGTTTTCGGGACATTAACCCACAAACGGAGCTCTGGAGAGCTTTGGCTAAATAACGCAGCCATTACCAGGAAACCAATATCGGCGGCATCATTTGGCCGAGTGTTTAATCACCACGGTGTGAACCTGCGCCGCCTCCTCTGAGGCTTCCTTCCTGCTTCTCGACTGTAAATGCAGCGAGACTGAGCGATCCTGCTGTTTTAATAATCAATTTATATCTAATTAATAGTTTT
>CM037926.1:15167631-15215131 GCA_021346845.1 Apeltes quadracus
CCTTGTTGCCCGAAATGACGCCTCCTTCACCTCCTTCGTTTGGGCACCAGTTCTTTGTATTTTATTCACTTGTAAAGACAAAAATAGCCATCGGAATGTTTGTTATTTTAGTCTGATTTGAAAAGTATTCGAGCTCTCGTTTCTGTGTCGCAAGCTGTTGATGTCCGCTGTATTTAAATAAAACACGGCCTTTCGTCAAAGGGTGCTCTTCACTCCGTGTGTGTCTGTGTCCTCTAGTCCCGCCCCTCGGATGCAGACAGACCAATCGTAGCGTAGCATCAAAATAGAGGCCAAAGATTCACGTGTTAAAGCAGCATTCTGTGAAGTGACCACCAGGGGGCGACTCCTGCGGCCCTGTGGAAGCCTCCTCCACCGGCGGACCAGCAACCAATGACCAATGGGTGACGTCCACTTCTGATGTGTGTGGCCCCGACCCGATCTACCGTTCCTTAAGTCCCGCCCTTCGGAAGCAGACGGACCAATCACAGCGCAGCATTGGCCCCCTCAAATAGAACTACAGGAGGAGTACGGACAGAGGGTGGAAGTGACCAATGAGATGTCGAGATGCTAACACACTAACACAGCAACGCACACAAAGTAACACGCTCACACAGTAACGCACACAAAGTAACACACTAACACAGTAACACACACAAAGTAACACACTAACACAGTAACGCACACAAAGTAACACACTAACACAGTAACACACACAAAGTAACACAGTAACGCACACAAAGTAACACGCTCAAACAGTAACGCACAAAGTAACACGCTCACAGTAACGCACACAAAGCAACACGCTCACACAGCAACGCACACAAAGTAACACACGGTAACGCACACAAAGTAACACGCTCACAGTAACGCACACAAAGTAACACGCTCACAGTAACGCACACAAAGTAACACGCTCACAGTAACGCACACAAAGTAACACGCTCACAGTAACGCACACAAAGTAACACGCTCACACAGTAACGCACAAAGTAACACGCTCACACAGCAACGCACACAAAGTAACGCACACAAAGTAACACGCTCACACAGTAACACGCTCACACAGTAACACACACAGAGTAACACACTCACACAGCAACGCACACGAAGTAACACGCTCACACAGTAACGCACAAGGTAACGCACTCACACAGTAACGCACACAAAGTAACACGCTCAAACAGTAACGCACAAAGTAACACGCTCACAGTAACGCACACAAAGTAACACGCTCACACAGCAACGCACACAAAGTAACACACAGTAACGCACACAAAGTAACACGCTCACAAAGTAACGCACAAAGTAACACGCTCACAGTAACGCACACAAAGTAACACAAAGTAATGCACACAAAGTAACACACACAAAGTAACACGCTCACACAGTAACACACACAGAGTAACACACTCACACAGCAACGCACACGAAGTAACACGCTCACACAGTAACGCACAAGGTAACGCACTCACACAGTAACGCACACAAAGTAACACACTAACACAGTAAGCACACAAAGTAACACGCTCAAACAGTAACGCACAAAGTAACACGCTCACAGTAACGCACACAAAGTAACACGCTCACACAGCAACGCACACAAAGTAACACACAGTAACGCACACAAAGTAACACGCTCACAAAGTAACGCACAAAGTAACACGCTCACAGTAACGCACACAAAGTAACACGCTCACAGTAACGCACACAAAGTAACACGCTCACACAGTAACGCACAAAGTAACACGCTCACACAGCAACGCACACAAAGTAACGCACACAAAGTAACACGCTCACACAGTAACACGCTCACACAGTAACACACACAGAGTAACACACTCACACAGCAACGCACACGAAGTAACACGCTCACACAGTAACGCACAAGGTAACGCACTCACACAGTAACGCACACAAAGTAACACGCTCAAACAGTAACGCACAAAGTAACACGCTCACAGTAACGCACACAAAGTAACACGCTCACACAGCAACGCACACAAAGTAACACACAGTAACGCACACAAAGTAACACGCTCACAAAGTAACGCACAAAGTAACACGCTCACAGTAACGCACACAAAGTAACACAAAGTAATGCACACAAAGTAACACACACAAAGTAACACGCTCACACAGTAACACGCTCACACAGTAACACACACAGAGTAACACACTCACACAGCAACGCACACGAAGTAACACGCTCACACAGTAACGCACAAGGTAACGCACTCACACAGTAACGCACACAAAGTAACACACTAACACAGTAACGCACACAAAGTAACACGCTCAAACAGTAACGCACAAAGTAACACGCTCACAGTAACGCACACAAAGTAACACGCTCACACAGCAACGGACACAAAGTAACACACAGTAACGCACACAAAGTAACACGCTCACAAAGTAACGCACAAAGTAACACGCTCACAGTAACGCACACAAAGTAACACAAAGTAACACACACAGAGTAACACACTCAGTAACACACTCACACAGTAACACACAGAGTAACACGCTCACACAGTAACGCACAAGGTAACGCACTCACACAGTAACGCACACAAAGTAACACACTAACACAGTAACGCACACAAAGTAACACACTCGCACAGTAACACACACAGCTCTCTGTGTCTGAAATGTGATTTCAAGCTGAACTTTTCAACCCGTTCTTTCAGGAGGAGGAGGAGGAAGAGGAGGAGGAAGAGGAGGCGGCGGCGGCTTTGAAGCGTCAGTATTTTTTATTTTTGGCAGCTGGTGAGTGAGGCGATGCCCCCCCCCCCCCCCCCCCCCCCCCACATGTGCAGCCCAAAAAAAAAGTTTCATCAAACAAAGTAAATACTCACAAATGTTTGTGTTTCTGTTTTAGAGAAATAAACGAGGCGTCTCCTAGTGACGTATCGATCTTAATATCGATCGATAAATACGTGTGACAGACGCGCTGCCTCTGGATCGCATCATTTGACGCATTGAGGAGATGAAACGGCAGCTTCTTCTTCTGCGTGACGGCAGGTCGCAACCCGAAGTCCTCCGGAGCTTCACGTGAGATCAAAAGGATCCGACGCTCAGCAGGTGATGAAGATGCTGACGAAGACGCTGTGCATCGGTTTAAATCCCCTCCGTGCAGACGGTTCCTTTATTTCATTCATTTATCATTGAACTATTTTTCATTTGTAAATAATCACTTTTTATCTTATTGAATTGTAATCACTTAGATGATTGTGTTTATGTTGTGTGATTTTATGAGACTTTGTTTTCTACGCCTGCGTGTGAACGATGAGAAATGTAAACACTTTAGTGACGTTTCCACACGACGGATGATTCATTTCTGATTCATCTTTAATACATTTTGTATAAAATGATTGATCGGTTAATGAGCGACAATGAACAGAAACAATACAGAACATTCTCCTGTTTTATTGTCTCCAAACGTTGCCGCCATCTGCTCCCCACAAAGGGGGGGGGTTCTTCTTTTTTGATGCCACATTTGGATCATATCTGGTTCCTCTGCTGAGGGAAGAAACAACAGCTGGAAAAGGCCGCAGCCCACACACACACACACACACACACACACACACACACACACACACACACACACACACACACACACACACACTGTGTTACTCCTCTTCTCACGCACACAAATACAAAACACTCAGTCACACTTTGCGTCACTTTCACAGACGTATTCACACATGTCTCATTTTCACATTCCTTTTTGCCGAAACACACAGACACACACACACACACAGACACACACACACACACAGACGGACACACAGACACAGGGGGGACTGTGTGTCCGTCTGTGTGTGTGTGTGGGGGGGGGGTCTTGAAAGGTTTAAAGACAAAAACGTGACCTAAAGCTTCATGGTCTGTTTGACTCTGAATGGACCATAATTCACTAAATGAGCATCGTGCTGATTGAAGAAGACTTGAAACTAGAGACTGAGACCATAAACTCACGTTTACAATGTTTACTGAGGGAACAAATCGTTTCCTTATAGACGTCTATGGGAGCAGAGGAGTCGCCCCCTGCTGGTCACTGCAGAGAAGTAGAGTCATTTCCTCATAGACGTCTATGGGAGCAGAGGAGTCGCCCCCTGCTGGTCACTACAGAGAAGTAGAGTCATTTCCTCATAGACGTCTATGGGAGCAGAGGAGTCGCCCCCTGCTGGTCACTGCAGAGTAGTCATTTCCTCATAGACATCTATGGGAGCAGAGGAGTCGCCCCCTGCTGGTCACTACAGAGAAGTAGAGTCATTTCCTCATAGACGTCTATGGGAGCAGAGGAGTCGCCCCCTGCTGGTCACTACAGAGAAGTAGAGTCATTTCCTTATAGACGTCTATGGGAGCAGAGGAGTCGCCCCCTGCTGGTCACCACAGAGAAGTAGAGTCATTTCCTCATAGACGTCTATGGGAGCAGAGGAGTCGCCCCCTGCTGGTCACTACAGAGAAGTAGAGTCATTTCCTCATAGACGTCTATGGGAGCAGAGGAGTCGCCCCCTGCTGGTCACTACACAGAATGCAGCTTTAACACGTGAAGCTCTGACTTTGTAACTGAGACCTCGAGCTGGTGGAGGTTTATTTTGAAAGGACTCTGAAGGCCGCCGTTTTGAGCCAGAATGGAAGGAATTGTGTGCGTTGATCAGCCACAGAGTCACATGGAGACGTCAAACTGCAGCGTTTCCCCGTGTGTCATATTTACTACACAGAGAGAAAAGCAGTGTGAAGCGATTGGAGGACTTGAAAGATCTTTCTGCACGTTTAAGTGTCACAGGTATTTAGATGTTGAGATATTTCAGCTCATTTCTAAAAGGAATCTCATCCCGACTTCAGCAGCGCTTAATTGATCTGAACAAACGAGTGGTTTCTTCACTGATTGGATTCATGCGATAGCGTCTTTAAAGAAGGGACCAGCAGATGTCTGATGTTTGTTTCTTCTCTTCTGTCACTGCTTTGCGTTAAATAAACTTGATTTCACGGAACAGAGCGGAATGAAACGGCTGAGAATAACTCACCAAGTGACACGGAGACGTTTCCCTTCAGGACTTTAATGAAACGAATGAAAGGAGCATTTCATCAACGACACGTTTCCTTCATTTACAAAACCAACGAGGTCGCCGGTTATGTTCTCCATCGCCTTCAACCAAAACATCCATCTTTATTTTTAGGAGCGAGTACATTTACGCAACCATTGTATCAATGCGTTAATAATAATAAAATAAAGTACTGCGGTATAATTACACTTATTATTATTCTGATAGGTTCACTTTATTATACTTCAATGTTTGTACAGAATTCAGAGAAAATACAACGTAAACAATAAAAAAATCAAATCGACTATAAACGAGATGGAAATGATTAAAAGCAACGATCTTAGAAGGAGTTCAAATGTTTCCAGTAGTGAAGAAAAGATACAAAAGTAAAAGCAGCCAATCAGAGGGCTTCGTTCCGACAGTTTGCTTTAATGATCACTTCCTGTTGGCAGAGATACACACACAGACACACACACACACACACTCAGACACACACACACACGCTCAGACACACGCACACAGACACACACACACACGCTCAGACACACACACACGCACACAGACACACACACACACACGCTCAGACACACACACACACACACACGCACACAGACACACACACACACACGCTCAGACACACACACACGCACACACGCGTGCCGCTGTGTCCTCGTTTGACTCCTCGTGTCCTCGTTTGACGCCCCGTGTCCTCGGTTGACGGCGTCAGGGACAAAGCAGGCCGTTGTCCCGCTGCAGCTTGCTCAAAGGGCCTCGGGCAGGTTGTCGGATTCAAAGACTGAGACGCTTTCCAGCGAGGTCACATGATGCGACCTTGTGATCCAACGTCAAACAGAAATAAAAGCTTTTTGTGGCGTTTCCTGAATTAGACGAAGTGGACGTGTGTTCTAACGTCACTGGGAGGAACCTCTTCCAGCGGTCACCTGACCAAACAGGAAGTACCGCCTCGCCTCCCATCGGGGGCCTGGATGGTTCCGGTTGTTCACCTGTAGCTCCAAGCTGTTGCTGCACATGAAGAGAAAGTGAGACGTGACGCAGCAGGCGTGTGCACGTTGAACCGCGCCCATCTGGCGCCCTCGCCGAGGTAGAAACAAAACGGCGAGAACCTCACGCAGCACGGATCGGCCTCCAGAGGATCGCTCTTCAATAAAAGCCGACTTTCCACAGGGGAGTTTGCATGTGTGGAATGTAAAGAAAGGCCCGCCGCGCCGCGTTGGATGTGACACGCTCAAACGGCGCCGCCGCCTTTGAAGAGGCGGAGCTTTTGTGGGAGTTAATATAGGTTAATGCGACACGCGAGACATAAAGGGACGAGGATGAACATGACAGACGCTGACGCACTCGTCCATGCGCGCCCCCCTCCCCCGACAAGTGGAGCACCAACGCACACTTATATACGCACGCACGCACAAACACACACACACGCCTATCTATATATAGCTATACTGTAAACACACACACACGCACACACACACGCACACACACACACACACGCACACGGTGCTGCAGGAACAACACTTTCATTTCAGCTCTGACCCAAATAGACCCGTGTGTGTGTCTGTGTGTGTGTGTGTGTGTGTGCGTCTGTGTGTGTGTGTCTGTGTGTGTGTGTGTGTGCGTCTGTGTGTGTGTGTCTGTGTGTGTGTGTGTGCGTGTGTGTGCCTGTTTGTGTGCGTATGTGTGTGTGTGTCTGTGTGTGCATGTCTGTGTGTGTGTCTGTGCGTGTGTGTGTGTATGTGTCGAGACAAGGTCGTAAGGACACATCAGAGAGGGGGGGTGGGGGTATATGGGGGGGGACATGGGGGGAAATATGGGGAGGGGGTATATGGGGGGGGTATATGGGGAGGGTATATGGTGGGGTATATGGGGGGGGTATATGGGGGGGTATATGGGGAGGGTATATGGGGGGGTATATTGGGAGGGGGTATATGGGGGGGTATATGGGGAGGGGGTATATGGGGGGGGTATATGGGGAGGGTATATGGGGGGTATATGGGAGGGTATATGGGGGGGTATATTGGAGGGGTATATGGGGGGGAGTATATGGGGGGGTATATGGGGAGGGGGTATATGGGGGGTATATGGGAGGGTATATGGGGGGGTATATTGGGGGGGTATATGGGGAGGGTATATGGGGGGGTATATGGGGAGGGGGCATATGGGGGGGGTATATTGGGAGGGGGTATATGGGGGGGGTATATGGGGAGGGGGTATATGGGGGGGGTATATGGGGGGTATATGGGAGGGTATATGGGAGGGTATATGGGGGGGTATATTGGGGGGGGTATATGGGGAGGGTATATGGGAGGTATATGGGGGGGTATATGGGAGGGTAATTGGGGGGGTATATGGGAGGGGTATATGGGGGGGTATATGGGAGGGTAATTGGGGGGGGTATATGGGAGGGGTATATGGGGGGGTCACGTAGCTCGTTGGTTTGTGGACGTTCAGAAGCCTCAAATCTCAACTTGTTGGAAATCGGGAGACGGCGTATTTGTCTCTTATTTGTCTCTACCCCTGTCAATCAGCGTGTAGACCCGCCCTAAAACATCGCCTGCTTTGGGTCTAAACGCAATTAAACAATACAATTATAAAATGAATTTAGTTTTCATATGAAATATTCTTCATAATCTTCAAATTATCTTTTTCGGACATCATTGCAATACTTTTCGGGTTATAACGTTGTATTTGTTAATAAACTCGCCATGCTAACGTCCACATGCTAAGCTAACGTTGGTGGGGGGGTTTGGCGTACGCGTGCTGAGAGGCCTCTCTGCGATCAGACGTTTTCAGACGTTGCCCTAAAATGTATGAGGCTTTCAATTATTATTAGTTATCTGAATTATTTTAAGGTATTTTAGAAATATTCAAAAACAATATTTATATTCTGGTATTTTGCATCATTTCTTTCCCAAAATAATCTCATGATATTTGTATATTTACTCAGGCTGATCGATGCAACAAAATATTTCAACTAGTTGACGTACCTTTATTTATCTTGTGCGTGTGTGTATATGCGCATGTGTGTGCAGGGTTTTTTGGTTGTCTTTTTTAAGTTTTGAGGGAATTTTCCCCGTGCTGAGGTGAGGTCTGTCTGTCTGTCTGTCTTACTGTCTGTTTGTCTGTCTGTCTGTCTTTCTGTCTGTCTGTCTGTCTTACTGTCTGTCTGTCTGTCTTACTGTCTCTCTGGTATAAGAATTGTGTCGCATTTTGTGCAGCGAGCAGGCAAAGGAACCAGAGACATGGGGAGTGTGTGTGTGTGTGTGTGTGTGTGTTATAGGAAGGACAGAAGCAAAGGGAGCAGTGTTGTCCTCAGGATGACCTACTACTTTAAATTAGGTGGACATTCATTATTATGTACATCATAGTACTTCATACGTGTATCTTTGCAGTGTACAGAAACTAAACATCTGGATCGCCCCCTGGTGGCTGCATCCTGCATTTTCTGTCACATTTGGTACATTTGGAAACTCATTCCAGTAGCCTTGTTAGCGTAGCTTAGCTTAAGACTGGAAACAGGGGAACCGTTAGGATCATGATCACATGATACATCTCGAGCTAATTTATTTATTAATTAATCCTAATTTATTTATTAATACTTTTTAATACACTTTTTTAAAGCATAACATAGTTCATTCATATATAACAAACTATTAGTTCACTAATCATTAAAATACACCTCACCTTTAGGAAACACATTACCTTTACTGGTAACAGTATTAGTAGTAGGTAGAAGTGTGTGTTTGGGCTCACAGCGCCATCTGCAGGCAGCAGAGGAGAATCCTTTAAAGTACAACACATGAAACGCTCAGTGGGAGAATGATTCTAGGATTTTATTTGTCATTGTATTAGTTGGATTCATATCGGCAGAAAAATTAATCAGGCTTGTGTAAAATAGGAAAAACATAAATAGTAACATCTTTCATATAGATATTGATCACCAATGAGGATTTATTGATTCATCCATTGGTGATTTTATTTGGCGGTGAATTGAATAAAGTCGGAGCGGCATCTTCCCTCCGTTTCTCCTTCTGTTATCTGAAGGTCACATGACCCCGGAAGGTCACATGACCCAAGTCTTACAGCATCTGTAGGCACGATAACATTAATAATTCATAAGACCTTCAAACTGTCCTGTATACAGACTTTTTTAATATCGCAGGTGGAAAAGGCCGGACTCGAACCCGCGACGTTTCCGTCACGCTGTAAAGATTAAAGGAGAAGAAAAAAAAGCCCCCCCTTGTTGAAACTTTTTATTTTTTGCTTGCAAACAAAAAGATTTCCATGAAAGTCCAGATATAATAAATAAATTCAAAGATGCTGATTGTTGTTCGATGTGACACAGGAAAGAAAAACACGAGCTGCCCCCCCCCACATGAAAAGTGTCCCTAAAATATCTCTGTAGCTCTTGATGTCACCCGTATTTGAGCAAATAAACGCGCCGACAAGTTGATATGAATTGTTTATTTTCGACTTTAGTGACGAAGACAAAAACAAGACGCCGCGTTTCATGCATTCGGTATTAAAAGGTTAAAGTGTAAAAGTCGCAGGAGGTAAATTTGGTTTCCTGAAGAAGCACAAACGCCTTTTAGCTTTTGAGCTTATTGGACGAGAACACAAATAAAAACATTATTCATCTCCCTTTGAATGTTGATGAAGGAATAAGAAATCTGTAACAACCGTCTATGTTTTTATTGTATGTTGAAGGAGCTAAAAGGAAAAATCCACTTGAATAAATGTTTGCAGAGTATTTAAAATAAAGATTAATCGTATTTTCTTGATTTATGATTTATCCGTTGATTGATAAACAGCAACAAACCGATTTGTTGAGACTGACGACGAAGATATCCGGCCTGTTAGCGTTAGCATTAGCGACACTGAGCTCAGTGAAATAATGTTTCAGTAAATATTTATGACAGCTGCCTTTAAAAAAAAAATCATCAAATCCAACTATTTAAAATAAAAGCTCCCTCCGACTTTAAGGTGGAGTTCCCCTTAAATTGTGTTGCATGTTCGGTGGTAAATTTACAAAGTGAATCCGCCGCTCTGAAACCAAACAGCTGCTCATGGAAACCATCAAAAGAAAAGGATTCAGGCCCCGTTTCATCCAGAGAAATACAAAGTCAAAACACGGATTGTGGAATTCAACCCAGCGCTGATTTCTTTAATTCATATCAAGTCCTTATAAACAGAGTGGCACGAATTTCAGTCTATTCACAGATAAAACTTTTTTTTATTATTTTGTTATGTTCTCATCGTTTTGAGACGTCCACTTAGAAAATGGTCCTTTCTGCAAAAAGTTATTTGTAATTATTGAGAAAAAAACGTGCGAGGTCTCACCTCTACTTTAAAAACACTTTTTTTTTAGTAAGAAAAAAATGACACAAAATCTTGTTCTCGCCAAAATAAAAGCCTTGTTGTCTGTGCAGGCTGGAACTCACTGCGCCGTGTGATTGGTCCCTAAAGTCCTCCAGCAGGAAGAAACCACCTCCTGAGTCCGTTTCATCATCTCAGTGCTTCTCAGCCGCGTCGGGACCCAAACGCTCCTCCACTCCAGCCGCAACTTCCTGTCCCAGCCTCTGGCGGCCATCTTTGGATCCCGAACTACCGGGTCAGAAACACTGACACGTGTCGTCTCCACGGTAACGATGATGCTGGGGAAGGAAACACTGAGAATGAATCCGACTATATGAAACAAATGATCAGGTAATGTCATTCAAAGTGCCGCCCCCCCCCCCCCCCCCCCCCCAAAGAATCAGCTGCAGCCATGACGACGAAGTTAGTGAGCAACAAACTAATAAGTCATAACGCTTCGCTTCAGTGGATCAGCTTCAGTGAATACCTCCGTAGAGAGAAATCAAATACATTGTGATACGTCATAAACATTCAGCATTGGAAGGTTTAGAGGACATTTGAGGTATTTCAGACGTTTCCATGACGACACATCAGCAGCTCGTATGGGGTCAGTGAGACAGAAAGTCAGGCTCACCTCTCAGCTCATGTCTGCTCCTCTGCCGGGGGCTGTGATTGGCTGACACCTTTGGGCTCCTCCTGGATCACTTCCTCCTCTTCGCAGTTGTCATCAGTGGCTTCTTCTCCTTGTTCCTTCACCTCCATCTCTCCTTCGTTGTCTGCATGTTCTTCTGCAGGTTCCTCCACCTCCTCCTCCTCCTCCTCCTCTTCTTCTTCTTCCTCCACCTCCTCATCCTCTTCATCTTCCTCCCCATCCTCCTCGTCGCTGAAGGGCTCCCGTCCCTCCTCCACCCTGCCGGCGGTCTGGGAGAACCAGTCCCTCACCTGCTCGTAGCTCATGCTGGATTTGGTCACCAGGTCGTCCAGGTCTCTCTCGCTGAGGCCGCGGTGCTTCAGGAAGTAGTCCTTCAGGAACGACTCCCCGGACTTCACCTGCGGGACGCGGGACAGACGTCAGTTCGAGGACAGTCGACCGACAGTTGACCCAGGTGTGTCCGACAGACCCACCTTGATGGCGGCGGCGCCCACTTGTGGGGAGCGTTTGCAGGGGTACGGCCGCCGCGTCCTCCTGGACCAACCGCGGAACCGCTTCCTGGGCTTCTTCGGGGTCTTCAGGCCGCCGTTCAGCGCCTCGTCCACCTGCAACAAACACACGTCTCTACAGCGGTCCTCGGGACTGTCGAAATGTGCACAAAACTAAATAAACTGTTAGCATTAGCTTTAGCTTTACCTTCCCGCTCTGGTACAGGTAGTACCACTTGAGGTTGCTGTTCTTGCAGGCGTAGCGCGTGTCTCCGAACCAGTTGACGATGTAGATCCTCGGCAGGCCGCTGTCCTCCGCCATCTGGTCGTACTCCTCTGACGTGGGCCACTGCGTGCGGACGAAGGCCTTCTTCAGGATGTGGAGCTGCTCCGGCGTCTTCTTCACCACCTTCCTGCCAGAGGGCGGCGTGCTCTGGCGCTCCTGCGTCGAGGAAGAGGCCCCTGCCTCCTCGTCCTCCTCGCCCTCTTCCTCCTTTGCGGGCATTTTCCGCCGCTCGGTGAACCAGGCGTCCACCTCGCGCCGCGTCAGCTTGGTCGCGGCGCGCAGCCGGCTCAGCTCCTCGTCCGGCGGCGTGTCCGATTTCTGGAAGCTGGCCTCCAGGACGAGCAGCTGCTCCGGGGTTTTCTCCTTGAACTTCTGCGGCGTGAAGTCCGGGAAGGCGTGGCGGAACTTGACCCGCGGGTTGCTGGCGGACGAGGCGGCGCCGGACATCGGGGAGCAGTCGCTGGCGTCGTCGCTGGAGTCGATGACGATGGTGGTGGAGGCGACGCCCGGGGTGGTGTTGTTGCCGCTGTCATTGAGGCCCCCACTGTTCCTCCCGCCTCGCCCCCCCCCCGGCGCTCTGCCGGGCGCGGCCTCCACCAGCGGGACGCCGTGGTGATCCTTGGAGTTCCTCTGGTTGTAGCGCGTGTCGCTGAACCACTTCTTGATGGCCCGCTTGGAGAGCCGGGTCACCTGCATGAGCCGCGAGATCTCCGCCTCCGTGGCGAACTGCCGGCGGCCGTAGCTCGCCTTCAGCTCCGCCAGCTGCTCCTTGGATTTCTTCGGCTTGGCCGCCGCCGCATCCAGGGAGAGCGCCGCGCCAGCCGCCATCTCCGTCTTGGACTCCGTGGCCGCCGGCTCGGCGGCTTTGGGCTGGTTGCCGGGGACGCCGGCGACCGTCAGGGTGATGGGGGAGGAGGCCGGCACGGCGCTTCCGCTGCCGCCCACCTGCGTGAGGACGAGGCCCGGCTGGCCCACGATCTGGCAGGTCTGGAAGATGGACTGGAGGCCGTTGGCGGCCGCGGCGATGTTGGCGGGGATGACGGTGATGGTCTGAGGGACGGTCTGCACCGTGCCGTTGAACTTCTTCCTCCTCGCCTCCTCCACCTGAGAGACCACAACGGGGCGGTGAGCGTTTATACTTCAGCCCATTAGCATTCGCATCAGCGGGCCAGATAGGTACACTGATACACAAACGTTAACAACACCACAACCACCACCATCAAGTGGAGGAAGAGAGGTTAGAGGTTAGTGAGGCGCAGCACCGACCTCCTCTGGCGTCCAGCTCACTCCGTGTTTCAGCCGCTGGGCGGAGAACCAGACTTTGATCTGCTCCTCGCTGAACTTGGTCTGCGAAGACAAACCCATGATCTCCGAGACCGAAGGGTACGGAAACCTGAGACGCGCCAGAGGACATATGAGAGACAATGAGAGGCTTGTTCGATACACGTGTATATATAATATACAACATATTATATAGATGATATACGTGTGAGAGCGGGTCACCTGTTGTAGGCGCTGACCAGCAGGACGTTGTTGTCCATGGCCGTGTTGTAGGTGGGGATGCTGCTGATGGGGATGAGGAGCTGCGTCTGACTGCAGTTCTGCTGGTTCTGCAGAGCCGACAGCACCTGGGCCAGCGTGCCGGGGGGCAGCACAGCGCCCCCCCCGCCGCCCGACCCCCCTCTGAAGTGCAGCATGTTGGTGCTGTTGACCACGATGCTCTGCGGGACGGCGTGGACCTGCAGGGGGGCGGAGACGGGGATGAGGCGCGGGGGGGCGGCGGTCGGCACGGGAGACAGCGTGGGTGGCTCCTCCCCCTCCTCCTCGCCGCTTTCCACCTTGATGACGTCGTCGACGGCCATCCTGTGCAGGGCGGCGAACTTCTTGTGCTCCGGGCGGCTCCTGATCCGCATGATGGGCGTCTTGCTCAGAGCGATGCTGTTGCGGGACGTCTCCTCCGCCTCCTCCTCCGCCTCCACCTTCACGAAGCCGCCATCGAAGGTGAGGTCGTTGACCGTCTGCTGGAAGACCGTCTCGTTGTGGCGCTTCACCATCGTGCGGGTGAAGTTGTCCTCGCCCGGGTGGAGGCGAGCGTTGTGGGCCAGAAGCGTGTCGTAACTGGGTGGAGGAGAGAAAGGCGGGTCGGTTCCAACAAGGACACATTAAATCTGAGAGAAGTCAGCAAATGAAGGTTTAAACTCATAAACAGGTTTTCTTCTTTGTTTTCATGAACTAAATATTTTGAGTAAAAGAATAAACGACAGATGATGAAGAGTTGAAACGGGACCAAAGTTTCGTTCGGAGTGATTTTAACTTGATCCTCGAGTCGAAGTAACATATCTCCATACATGATGAGCTGTGGCCCCGCGGTTGAAGATGCCATATGATTAGAGTGTTGGCTATAAATAAAGGTGCTGAATGGATGAATGGATGAAAGCGGTGGTATTAAGCATGAGGGGCTCTACCTCTTGGTGTGGTAGTCACACTCCATGCAGACGTACGAGGTGTTGGTGACCACGTCCGGGTGCTCCGTGTCCACGTGCACGGTGAACAGGTTGAGCTCCGACGTCCTGAAGCTGCAGTATTTGCACTCGTAGCCCCCCTCGGCGGCGCCGGGCTCCAGGCAGTGGTCCGGGGGGGCCCCCTGCGGCTCCTCGGCGCCGTCGCCCTCCTCCGGCTCCACGGCGTCGGCCACGTCCTCCATCTCCTGGTCCGAGTCCACGGCCGCCCGAGGAGGGACCATGCACGGGGTGGTGGATTTCCTCCGGCTCGCCATCCTCTGGCGGGGGAGGGGCGCGGGGGGTCTAGGGGAGTGTCAACGCCGTCTCAGTTCAAGTCGGCGTGTCGTGGCTCCATAAATCAGAGGAGGCGGGTCCTCCGTTGTCTGTAACTCCTAAAGACAGTCACACGTTCTAGTTAGTTTTTCTCAAATGCTAAAACACAAAGCCAATCCTCTGAACACATTTCACACAAAGACACAATTCACAAAACACAATCCTCCGTTCTCATACATCGTAACACATTTTTCCTTTCTAAAACACAAGTTGCAGAAGAATGAAAGCTCATGTGATGCATAATGCTTCCCACAGTCAGCAATATTTGAACACAATGAACACACCTGTCGTCATGCATTACACACAACGACTCAAAATTGAAGACACTTGTTGCTAATGCTGTGACCACACGTGTAAAAGCAAGTTCAGAGTGATTCCCAACAAACACAACTGATGAAGATGTGGATGAGGTGACGTGGCCCGATGCAGCTCAGTCACATGATGCCGCACAGTGATAGTAGTGTGTGTGTGTGTGTGGTGAATAAAGTCAATGTTTTCAAGAGTACTGTTGTGTGCAAGAGATTGTTTTTGCATTGAGTTGTGTTACAGTAGTGTACATGCCAAATTTACTATAGATGTATACTCTTCATGTGAAACTCATAAATCTAAATGCCTAATCCTCTGCAGAGATCGAAGAAGATCCATTACTGTAAAGTTTCTAACAATGTGCATTGGCAGTTATGAAACAAAGAACCTTCTCACAAATTGAGCATTGTGTTTTCAATTGTTTTGCTGGAGTGTGGAATGATGTGTATGAGTGTTTACATTTTTTAAAGCTTTGAGCTGCTCTTCTGGTGTGAACGTTTGCGTTTTGAAGTGAGAAGGTGTGGTTGTGTTTATGTAGCTTTAGAAAAGGTGTTGTGTTTAGACATTGGGGAACGTGGAGGAGACGTTTGTGAAATGTGTTTTAGCATTTGAGAAAAACGAATGTTGGTGGTGGTGAGTTCAGGTACAATCGGACAAAACGACACATCTGGAAAATCAGCCCGATCGCACGACAATATGAAATAACAGGAATTATGATTCTGGAATAAAGATAATTTATTTTGTTAGACGGCAGAAATGTTTACAGGGCAAAACCAAAGTAAATTTCAGATTTTAGAAATTCCAATTTAAAACATTCCTGATAGTAATAGAAATGTGCTTCATACAGTTTCTGTGGAGGATAAAATACATAAAAACACATCTTTAGCTTCTCTGAAATTCATTTTTCACTGTCGACCTTGTGATTACTCTAAATATTATATTTGGTCATTGAATTCTAAATTGACATTTGTGGAAATTTAGACGTATAAACACAGTTTATCATTTGTAATATCTGGTTTGCGCCACTTCGTTCCTCCGGTGTGTAATTATTTTTCTCTAATATTAAAATTTCCCAATATCAATATTTAGAACTTAAGATTTGTTGTTGAGTTTAATTGTTATGAATCGTGGTGATTGAACTTCAAAAGGGATTAATCAGGCAAAATATCAGAATAAGAAGCCATTTATTGTCACATGTTACACATAGAGGAATTTGTGAAATACAAGAATAGAATAAAATAAAGTTAAATAAGATTTTAAAAATAAGATGGCAAGAATTAACAACATAAACGGATACGTTTGTTAAAACACCTATTTATATGTGAAATATGAAAAAAATACAAAATGAATCAGATTAATTAACTGAAACATTAAAGCAACTTTTGCTGCAGGCAGGAAGACGTTCTAAAGACTTTTGTAACCTTGTTTATTAAACACACACACACACACACACACACACACACACACACACACACACACACACACACACACACACACACACTCGTCTTCTCAGCTCGCTCAAATAAACCGAGAAGAAACGTCAACAAACAGCAGCAGCACCGTATGCTAACGTTAGCTTAGCCGGCTAGCTAGCCAGCTAGCTGCGTTTTACCGGGTATCTCCACAAGTGGCGGCGGACGTGAGGCGGCGCGAGACCCACGCACCGACAACGAAGCCGCCGTGCGTTCGGCCCGGTGTTTGTGTGAGTGTACCTGGTGAATCGGGCTCCTTAACGGTGGGATGTGGTCGGGTGAATCACTGTAGCTCCGTAGCTCCTCTGGCTCGCTGTGTTGATGCGCAGTCTTCCGCCTTTCAGCCCGAATTCACCGAGGAGCCCATCTGCTTCACCCCCGGACGCAGAGCCCCTCCGACGGCGGTGGACGAGCTAAGCTAGCGCCTGTTAGCTGCGGTTTTCCGCCGGCAGCCGCACAACTCGCATAGTTCGCTCGGTTTCTTTCCTTAATAAAAAGGACAGTTTAATAAAAACGCCACCGATAGTTCACCGAAACCAACGGTGGCCATTTTTTTCATACCGCCGCTCCAAGCGAGCAACGGCCAACAAACACATCCGGTTCGGTTTATTTTTCAAAATAAAGGCTTCGGTTGGAGTTGAACGAAATTAGAGGTTGGTGCCAAAACCTACAAGTAACACTACTAGTACAAATAATATTCCTGCATTTTAAAACAAAATGTATATGTGATTTGCTCTCAAACTAAAAACTCAAACTATTGAATACTATTTTTAGTATGTAATAACCATGTACTCTTAATCATTATATTGATAGAAAGGGTGTGTCTGTGATCAATGTTACCCATTCTTTTGCCCCAATGTACATGTATTTATTTACTATACTATTGAGGCTTGTAAAACTTATTCTTAAGAAGAATAAAAAAGTATACCCCTGTACTGAATCAAAATGAAATCAAATTTTCATTATTTTAAAACAAATTACATCAAAACTATACTTAAGTACTTCAGACACGATTATCTAATGTCAGAACCAAGTATTTTAGAATTGGTATTCTGTTACCAGATCGGTTACAAACAACCCGGACTGAAAAAAATAACTCGATAAATTGGAATCGGGCTCATATCACATGCTCATGGCGACATTCAAATGGTTCCATTAATTAGAAGAAGAAAAAAAGTATCCTTTAATGATCCCGATAGGGAAATTATTCTCTGCATTTAATTATCAATCTATTAAAATAGTTCTAACATGATAAATATTGAGGTGGATCAATAAAATGAGGAGTAGACTTCTTGTTTGAATGATTTATTTAAACAGAACTGGAGCCTGAAATGAGGCAAAGCTGTCGATTTCTTCCTTCATTTCCTGTAGATGAAATAAAAGGATAAAGATAAAGCTGTAAATCTACTTCTACTATTTAATAGAAATAGAAGAGTGTAGAACAGACATTGAATCGTTTTCAACAAGGACATTTTCTATGGTTGAATTAACATGCTGGCTAGCAACATGCTTAATGCTAATGCTAAGCACACGCTCACTCATCCGTTGAGAAGTGTCTCATTCTTAAACGTTACAGCAGCGGATCGGTCCTCGTTCCCAGTCCTCGCTGTAATCGATGATGAACATGGCAGCACTCTGACCCTCCTGCTGAGCTACCAAGGCGCTCGGTGGGATTTGAGGTGAGGCGTGTTCCGTACCTGGAGGAGCTCCTGCTTGTTGCGGTTGTTTCGGTGTCGGTAGATGCACTGAGCCAGCAGAGCGTGAAGCTTCTCAAGCGGCTCCACCTCGGAGCCCTCCGTTCTATCTACGGCCCGTTTGAGGACGTCCTGAAATACGGCCCAAAACTCAAAACACAGAGGCGGCCCCACAGCTGGAAACCCCCCGAGCCAATGGGCCCCCGGCAGGGGGCGGGCAGCCGGCTCCACTCACCCTCAGTTCGCCGCGATCCACCAGCAGCGGGGGCGCGCCCTGGTCGGGCGGCCGCTTCCTCTTCACGGCGGCCTTGTTGGTGGCGGCCATGTTGGCTCCGGTCTGTGGCTCTGCTTGAGGAGGAAGACGAGCAGAAGGAGGAAGAACATTTTTTTTAGTTGTGAACTTTCTCCACTTGTTCAACATTCATGTATCTATTTAGTATGTCTGAATCCAGGATGATGTCATGCACGTTCCCCGAGCTCTCCTAAAGGTTCTTCATCGATCCCAAGTCGCCCCTCAAAGACTTACGTGGAGCTCCGCCCCCTTTTCTGCTGGCCTCCTCGGGTTGGGTCCAGCAGGAGGAGGCTGAAATTGATAAAAAAAAGTGTGGTCTTGCAGTCTGGGGGCTCGAGGGCAGAAGAACGTTTCGTGTTTCTACATCTCAAAGTTCTCCAGGTGTTTCATGAACTTACCTCTCTGCGCCCGAGAGGCTCGGATCCCCTCGCAGGTTCTCTGGAAGCCTTCGTTCAGCTCGGCTCTGATGATGGAGCGCAGCGCGTCCTTCAGAGCGCAGGCCCGGTGACGGATGTGACGGTCTGACACACACACACACACACACACGTTGGATTTAAATGTTGACTTGTGTTGTTAAATGAATGACTATGGAGCGGGGGCGGGGCCTCACCCATGGGGTCGCTGTCCGGGTTGTACTCCAGGGCGTTCCTCCAGATGAGGTCGGCGTCGGACACAAACTCGTCCACCGTGACGTACTTCTGCTCGTCGATGTTGGTCAGCAGCGTGGAGAGGTCCATCGGCTGCTCCACCACCAGCGTGTAGTCCGGTACCTGGGGCGAGACGTAAAGGAGGAGCAGCGCGAGAAGGAGGAGCGTGAGGAAGAGGAGGCCTGAAGTCCACCCACCTCCTCTGTGTCCACCGGCTTGGCGAAGGCCTTGAAGCGTCGGTCCTGAGCCAGACGCTCCGTGACGTAGCGCAGGAAGACGCGGAGGTCCCGCAGCACGTCCTCCTCCTGCTCCTCCAGGCGCAGCCGCTCCCGCTCCGGCAGCTGGCGGGGGGGAGGCGTGGGAGCCAGGGGAAGCACCTCCACGGCCTCGGCCACTGCCGGAGGAGGAAAGGAGGAGGGGTCAGAAACACCATTCCACTTATTCACACTGCTTAACCCTTTGCGTCCCACACCGGCTGGTCGGGAGGGCGGAGCCTCGGCCGCCTGGTTCAGCAGGAGGTCCTGGAAGAAATCACTCCTCTCCTGCCGGGTGGGGAGGCGGATGGTGTGAACCTCACCGTACTCCTCTCGAAACAGAGCCTGAATCTGAGGAGAGAAACCAAAGTCCGAATTCCTGGAGACTCAAAGAGAAACCCCTGCATCCTCTATCGCTGCACCTCTGGCTCCAGCTGTTGGTAGTTGTCACTGCAGGTGGCGAGGAGGAGGATGGGGGACAGGGAGGGGACGGCGCCCAGCAGGCTGAGGAAGGACGCCCTCAGCGAGGACCCCGCGGCCTCCCACCACTGCTGCATGTGGGGCAGGTAGAGGATGCTGGGAGACGTCCGCCGGGCCTCACAGAACACCTGCAGGAGACGAGGAGACGAGTGAGATCCCAGAAGCTTCCATCAAATAACGCTCTTTGTTTTCCTCTTGGTAATGGTTCTCTCCTCCTCTCTCTCCTCCCCTCTTCTCCCCTCTTCTCCCCTCGCTCCTCCCAAATTATTTAAACGACACTTGTCGTGTGGTTGCAAAATGCATTCTTCATACTTTTATTTGTGTTCTTTAATATTCAGTGTAGAGGAGCTCATTAAGGCGCTGCGCCTGCTCACCTGGGCGCAGGCTTCCTCCGGACTCGTCCCGCTGGCCCCAAACAGCACCGCCGAGTCCAGGTTGTGGAGCGGGAAGCGCTCCAGGTGGTGCAGGAGGGCCGGAGCCAGGTGGGAGGTCTGACCTGAAGCGGGAGGACCGGCCAGGAGCATCCTGGGACGGTGGGACGTCGGGTGTTTGGCTGCACTCCTGCAGGAAGGAGGGAGGAGGGGGAGGCAAAGTCATCGAGGGGGAGAAAGAAACAAATCAGGAGAGAAACAAAGTTATCAAATTAAACAGCAGCGATTTTATTGCTTTTCCACGTTTTCCCCGTGTGAAAACAAAATAAATAAATCAAATAAACAAAATAATAATAATGGCAACAGAGAATGCTTATGCAACCTTTGGGGGAACCCATCATCCCTGGTTTGTGGTCCTGGACCACTCGTTTCATGCATTGGTGTGCTGGTATTGGTTAGTGTGTGGACTCACCTGGAGAAGTGCAGGAAGGGAACGGCTTGTGGAGGTGGAGGGTTTGGAGAAGCTGGATGTGAAGAAGCCTTCGTCGTCTTCCTCCGTCAGCCCGTCGTCAAGGAAACCCGGGGCCCCGTCTGAGGAGCGAGAGAAACGCCGCCGCTCAGTAGAAGACGCGGCGTGTGGAGAGAAGCGCCTGCGGCTGGGACTCACCCGGCTCCCTCCTCCTCTTCCCGCCCTGCTCGCCGTGGGGGAACAGCCTCTGCAGCCCCTGCAGGGCGTGGTGCAGGGCTCCGCCCAGCAGGGGGCGCACCACGGCCGACAGCGGCGAGGCGGGCGAGGCGGCAGAGCGGCGGGAGGCCGGCAGCGTCTTCGCCATGGCCGCCAGGAAGTCGCGTCCCGCGACGGCGATGGAGGAGACGTCTAGCAGGAGCTTGTGGGACGTCCCGTAGATCTGCGGGTAGCGGCGGCGCACAGCGCACAGCGCCGCCTCCGTGCACACGCCCCTGATGTCGGCGCCGCAGTAGCCTGGGAGACAGGAAGTCAGTTGGACACGCGGAGACACATGGGGGTTCTGCAGTGGTTTAAAGGTCAAGGGTCAATGTTGCACAGCAGATTTAAACAATGACAGAAGTACGGTGAGTCATTGCGTCACACGCTGATGGGAATAAAATCCTTCCCACCGACGCATCTCTCGGCCAGTTCTTCCAGGAAGTCGTCCGACGGGCCGGGCCTCCACTGCCTCGTGTGGATCTTCAGGATCTCTTTACGGGACTGGAAGACAACCGACAGCTGGGTCACACGAGCACCACCAGCACACAAACAAACACAAGTACTGATATCAGATCCCTGTTCTCAGAGCGTCCAGAGGATTTCGATTGGGTCTTAATGACAGAATGAGTGTAAAGTCAGGTGACAGGAAGTGTCAGTGTAAAGCCGCCATCCGGCCTTCAGAAGCACACGGGGACGCAGTGTGAGGAACACCTCCCGGTCGGGCAGGCCGAACAGGAACTCCCTGTCGAAGCGCCCGGGCCGTCGCAGCGCCGGGTCGATGGCGTCCAGGCGGTTGGTCGCTCCGATCACGACGACCTCGCCCCGACTGCCCAACCCGTCCATCAGAGCCAGAAGCGTGGACACGATGGAGCTGAGGGACCAAAGAAAAACACTGGCTTGCTCGTTGCCTCACTTTGTTAAATCCAACCACTGCTGAGTGAAGGAAGATGAGCATAATAACATGAGAACACGCGTCCTGCTCCGACCTGTGAATCTGGTCCTGCCTGCTGGACCGGACCGGAGCCAGCCCGTCCATCTCGTCGAAGAAGATGATGGAGGGACGCAACTGATAGGCCTGATAGCAGAACACATGGTCAAAGTAAACGGGGGGAGGGGGGAGTCTTCCTCCATCTGACGTGGAGTCACCTTCTCAAACAGCAGCTCCAGCTCCTGCTCGGACTCGCCCACCCACTTGCAGAGGCAGTCGGCGCCCTTCCTCATGAAGAAGGACACCTTCCTGTTGCCGTGGCAACACTCCTTGGCCAGCGCCCGGGCCACAAGCGTCTTCCCCGTCCCAGGGGGTCCGTAAAACAGGCAACCTCTGGGGGAGGGGATTAAAACACACAGTCTGAAAGCCTTCCCAGTGCACAGTGTGCGTGTGTGCGTGTGTGTGTGTGTGCGTGTGTGCGTGTGTGTGTGTGTGTGTGCGTGTGTGTGTGGGTCACCTGGGAGGCTGGATCTTGAAGTTGTCAAAGACTTCTGGGTAAAGCAGCGGGAACACAACCATCTCTTTCAGGGCCAAGATGTGACTCGCCAAACCCCCGATGCTGTCAAAGCCCGCCTGAGGAGGGGCGGGAGATGATGAGCAGACCATCCTCTCAAGCTCGATGGAGCAGTGAGGTCAGACGCACCGATTGGTCGATGGCGGCGGCATCGCTCTCTGCTCCGTTCGTCTCCAGAAGGTCGTCGCTGAGGAGGCCGAGCGACCGGCAGCTGGATGAAGATGGATCGCACTTTGAACCTTCTGCTCGTAAGTCTCAGGAATAAATAAAACCACCAAAACAAACAGAAATCTGTCGCATGCGCCAAACAAACAACCCAATATTCAGCGAGGCTTATATGTTGGATAACTTGCTGAATTCTTACGTTGTGTAGTAACACATTGCTTTTTGTAGAGGTGCTTTGTATTTTGTTCCCCTGGATGGAACCAGGTCAGCGGTTCCAGTCTTTACGCTAAGCTAAGCTAAGCTAAGCTAACAAACTGTAGCTTCATATTTCGTGTACAGGCAAGTGAGCGTGTCGACTTTCCTCCTCGATCACGTCGACTGAATAATCTCAGAATCTCAGAAGATGGATGGAGAAAGATCATCTTCTATCTACTGACCTTCCAGAGACGCTTCGCTCTTCATCCTCTGAGTCTTCCTCCGAGTCGTTGTCTTCCTCAGACGTCTCGCTGTCCGTGAGTCTGGAGGAGCAAGGAAAGGAAACAAGGAGACGAGGTTTCCTCGGTGGTATTAAACTGTTGAAGCGTTTTCTCTTATCGTGTTTAATTGCAACGTTGCTTCTGCTTTTCCCTCAGTCCCACAATTCAAACTCCTTCTTTGTCAGACGAGACACAAACTGACCTGAAGGCGGCCCCGCGGGCCGGGCTCGGGCCGGCGCCGGCGACCTTGAACGTTGCTCTCGGGACCTCTGAATGACGACACGTGTGACTCATGAAGATGGAGCCAGAGGATCAACATGAAAACATGCGGTTTCTTGTGAGCGGGAAGCAACGCAGCTGAACACAAAGCAGGATTTATGCCTCTGGGTGATTGTGAGCCTGTCGTCCTCCGAAGCCGCTTCCTGCTTCCTGTCCTCGTCCACGAGTCCACCTGGGGACAACAGACGAGTCAGAGGAGACGTTCCTCTTCTTCCCTCGCTGGTCTCCGATGAACGTCGGTACGAACCCTTCTCGAACCTCCTCCTCCTCTTCCTCGCTTCAGAGTAGATCTTCTGCCATTTGAATCACACACAAACACACTGTGAGAAAAATGGAACAAACACGACACGATCTGCACACACCCGCGTTCAGGTCAAAGAAACGTATGTGTGTTAATACATGGTTCTTCTTTTGGATTTTTAACCTCAGTTCCAATAATAATAAACGTTACGTGATTGATTAAGTTTTAACTAAATTATTTTTATTTAACTTTCTTTGTACATTTGTATTGTATCAGTTTTTAAGGTGATAAATAAACACAAACGACTGCAGAGGGACATTTGGTTGGATGCAGTCTGAAAACTCTCCACTAGATGCCACTAAATCTCAAACTCGTTTCAAAAGTTCTTGTGCAGAACTTTAAATCTGGACCCGGCTGACAGACGTCTGGTCTGAATCCCCCGTCCCCACATTCTGCTTAATTAATGTTGAGATCACATCTAATTGCCATGTGGGCGGTTCTGCTGCAACAACACAAAACAACAGTGAACACAAACCCAGAAAGCAGCTCAACGTGATCCATATTGAAAGGTTCAAGTGGAATCAAAGTGAAATAAAGACACTGTGAGCACCAGAGAAAAGAAAACTACCCAGAACCTGGACCATTTAGAAAGGAGTCGTTAGCATGAACGCCGCGTCTTCTAACTGCTACAACATTGTGCTGAAAAGGGTTGTTTTGGCTGCGTAGAGCTGCTCAGAGGCACAAACACACCGCAGCTCCTCTCCTAAATACAAAAGCATCTCACTGGTCGGATACAAATGGAGATCTCCACTCACCGGGTCGTTGTTGTTAACAAGCCGCTTCTTCAGGACCGACCCGTCCGCGCTGCACAGAATGTTTCAAATCAAAATCAATTATATATTCAGAAAGAAAATACACTTCATCATACGATCATAAACCTTTTAACAACAAAGAAGCGCTGGATTGAGTCCGTACAAAAGAAAACATCTCACTGATTTGAGTATTTCTCTCTTTGATTCACCGCGTTCATTTCTCTGAGCTACAAAGGGCCTCACACACTGTGGACCACACGGATCAGACTGAACTAATCGAAAACAGATCAGCCAACAAACAGGCTCCACTGAAAGTACCCAGAAGCTGATCTGGTGTCAGTAGAGTTTGTGAAGTCCACAATCCTCTTTACATCTTTACAGCAGCAACAAAACAACCAGATCGTGTTCGTTCCTCTGATCGTTGCTGCAGCGCAGCGATCGGAAGGGCGGATCCAGCTTCCTTTGATTGACTCACCTGAAGCCGGCTGACAGGCCGGAGGTCTGATATCTGCTGACAGGTTTAACCGCTCTGGAGCTCCTCCTCAGACCGCTCCTCCCTCCTCCACCTGGGAGACACACACACACACACACACACACACACACACACACCACACACACGCGCACACACACACACACACACACACACACACACACACACACACAGAAGGACACACATGTTGACTGATGTCACAAGAATCACATGACTCTAAAGCCTCAGAAACTGTTTTTACCAAATGCAACCCATCAGCGTTTCCGTGGCGACGCTCTGTGAGGAGTATTTATTGTTAGAGGTTTTTAGGGTTCTTACCGGCAGCGTTCTGAAGCCTCTGAGAACTAAAAAAAAACAACACAAGGTTCAATGTCACATGACGTGGTTAAATCGATAGTTATGTCACATTAAGACGGAGACTGAATATCCGAGGGAACCAACGACGGGCTCTAAAACTGAGAACCAATCGCAGTCATTCGCTCATGAAGGCGTCCACCTGGTGGAGGCCGCCACTGCTCGCCCGTCCTCCTCGGCCTTCGTCCCTGAACCAACGGGGTCCCGTTCCTCTTCCTCAGCGTCAGTTCCCTTAAAAACACGTTGAACTTTTCAGAAGTCAGATTCAGATCAGGAAACATCAGGAGCACTTCATTCTGAAAGGTGAGCAAAAGCTGCTTGTTTTATTCAGTGTTTGGGGCGGATTGTAGTCCTGTTAATAATCTTTTTCTTTTACATGTGGTTTATAACCTTTTTGAATAATTCTTAAGGAATTTCTATTATATTGCTTTTTTATGAATTCTCATGCACCAAAATAAAGAGTAAAAACGATCAACGATATTAAACCACTTACAGATTTACAGAGTTTGTTGTACTATTTTTTAATATTGGTATTTTACAAATGATAGATCGGCCCTGATGATAAAGTAAAGGTATTTGAACGTCACGTGACGCGGTGCAGCCTCTGACCTCCAGGGACCCTTCAGATACCTGACTCGAGCGGGACGCTCCGCGGTCCTCCCGGATGTCCCGGCCCCGGGTTCCCGGTGTCGGATTCTTCCGGTGCGGCCAGATGCTCCGATCCGGGTCCCCGCTGCTTCCGGTGCGGCACGTCACCATGGTAACGCAGATCACACACAAGCTAGCAAACCGTTTCTAGCTTACCGGTGAATTAACAGTTAAAAATAAAAAACAGTTGAAGACACCGGAACAAACGTCGGTAAACACGGGGAAGCCCCCCCGGGTGTCGTCCCCGGTGGGTGGAGGCGAAAGCTGCAACAACAAACAACCCAAACGGTCGCTTCTTTAACGGACCTTCAGACCAACTGATGCGGCTTCTTCATGGAGCGCTGCGCTGGCGCCACCTAGTGACGTCATGACGTAACGCGCGTACGTCTTCTATTCATTTATTTAAATGTAAACGTTCCACGCTAGATTAAAGCTCCAGAATAAAACCCTGATAACTAGACACTTAAATAATAACTTAAATGAGACTGACTTTGTCAGTCACTGATTATTCCTTTAACACGAATAACAATTTAAAAGGGAACAAATGTATATTCTGACTGAAAAGAGAAATGAAAGGAAAACGAGAAAATGACGAACAAAATTCTTATACATAAACAGTTAAGATCAAATATCCTTTATTGATCCTTTGGTGAGATTATTCTCTGCATTCAACCCGTCCCACAGTGAGTGCAGGGTGTCCTACTCAGGGACACTCAGGGACAGAGAGCATTTAGCAGCCGGGGTTCAAACCAACAACCCTACGGGTCCCAGTGCAGCCTCTCTGCTCCACGCGCCACAATGCCAACTTAAAATAACCAACATATAATAAAGTGATTAGTTTTTCAATATTATCTTAAAAAACAAAATAACCAGTTTACGGACTGCAAACATGCTAACTTTTATAATAATCTATATTTGACTAATGTTAATACAGCAGGAAAACAAAAAGAATAACTGAAATATCTATTAAACTCCCCTCATAAGTGTTAATTGAGTGTGTATTTTGCTGTGACATCCCATGCTGAGGATTGGATGGACAAGAGAAGCCCCGCCCAGTTCTGACCGGCCAATCAGAGAATGATCTTTACAGTTTCCCTTCAGCTCAAATAGCCTGAATGGTGGCAGCTGAGGGCGGCTGCCAGAACACATTTTTTGTTTGAGTAGATGTTTGAGAGCAGGAAGAAGCGGCTGAGCTTTAAGCTTTAACAGCTGATTCCACCTCTGAATGTATCACATGTCTTTAGTCACATTATGTTCAGGGGGGCTGAGAGTATCTACTTTTCCTTTACAGGGTATTTCAATTCAATTCAATTCAATTCATTTTATTTTGTATAGCCCAAAATCGCAAATTACAAATTTGCCTCGGAGGGCTTTACAGTCTGTACACATGCAACATCCTCCGTCCCAAGACCCTCACATCGGCACAGGAACAACTCCCCAAAAAATGAAAAAAACCCTTCCAGGGAAAAAAGGGAAGAAACCTCAGGGAGAACGTCAGAGGAGGGATCCCTCTCCCGGGATGGACAGACTGCAATGGATGTCATGTGTACAGAATGACTCATACAGATGTAGAATACATTCAATTTCTATAACAGAAATTAATCAAAGAATTCCAAGTAGCCGGTCAGATGTATGACAGGACCACTGCAGGGGCCACCACCGTCAGATCGAACCACCATCCACAGAAGACTGTGGGGAGGGAAAGCAAAGATTTTAGGAAAGGGTAATAGTGATATGAATCATATTTAAAATTATGATGATGATGATGATGATGATGATGATGATGATGATGACGATGATGATGATAGCAGCAGCAGGCCAGCAGGGCCACGGCCAGAGTCAGGACCAGGGTCCTGACCGGACTACGATCTGCAGAGACCTGCTCGGCGAGAAAGCACAAAGAACTCCCGGGAAGGAGCTGAATTAGTCATGTGCATTAATGCAACGTGGATTTTAGTAAAAGGGGAGAGAGAGAGAGAGAGAGAGAGGAGTTCGGTGTGTCCTAAAAAGTCCCCCGGCAGTTTAAGCCTATAGCAGCGTAACTAAGAGCTGGTCCAGGCAAACCTAAGCCAGCCCTAAATATAAGCGGTATCAAAGAGGAAAGTTTTAAGCTTTATCTTAAAGGAGGTGACTGAATCTGCCCCCCGGACTGAAAGTGGAAGCTGGTTCCACAAAAGAGGAGCTTGATAACTGAAGGCTCTGCCTCCCATCCTACTTTTAATAACTCTAGGAACAACAAGTAACCCAGCATCTATAGAACGCAGCTGCCTTGCAGGGCAGTACGGTGTTACAAGCTCTTTAAGATAAGAAGGTGCCTCACCAGCAAGCGCCTTGTAGGTGAGGAGAAGAACCTTAAATTCTATTCTTGATTTAACAGGGAGCCAGTGCAAAGCAGACAATACAGGCGTGATATGGTCTCTTTTATTAGTTCTTGTTAATACACGTGCTGCAGCATTCTGAATCAACTGAAGAGGCTTAAGAGATTTACAAGAACACCCTGCAAACAAAGAATTACAGTAGTCCAGTCTGGAGGAAACAAATGCATGAACTAATTTTTCTGCATCACCTTGAGACAGGAAATTCCTGATTTTCGATATATTACGTAGATGAAAAAAGGCGGTCCTTGAAGTATTCTTTATGTGAGAGTTGAAGGACATATCCTGGTCGAAGAGAACTCCAAGATTCTTGACGGTGCTGCTGGATACCAGAGAAATTCCATCCATAGAAACTGTATCACGTGACAGCTGACTTCGAAGGCGCTCTGGGCCTATCAAGATAACTTCTGTTTTTTCTGAGTTTAGCATCAGGAAGTTGCAGGTCATCCAAGTTTTGATGTCTCCAAGACATTCTTGAAGTCTAACGAGCTGTTCGGTCTCCTCTGGCTTGATCGACAGATACAATTGAGTATCGTCTGCGTAACAATGGAAGTTGATGCGGTGTTTTCTGATAACGTCGCCCAAAGGAAGCATATAAAGGGTAAATAAGATGGGTCCAAGCACAGAACCTTGTGGGACTCCGTGACCAACATTGGTGGTCTTCGAGGATTCTCCGTTTACAAGCACAAACTGGGATCGATCCGATAAATAGGATTTAAACCAGCTAAGTGCAGTTCCTTTAATACCAATCAAATGTTCTAGTCTCTGCAGCAAGATACGATGATCGATGGTGTCAAAGGCGGCACTGAGGTCCAGCAAGACAAGAAAAGAGACAAGTCCTTGGTCCGATGCAAGTAGGAGATCATTCGTAATTTTCACCAGGGCTGTTTCTGTGCTATGATGCACTCGAAATCCGGACTGAAAGTCCTCGAACAAAGCATTGCTCTGAAGAAAGTCACATAGTTGACTTGCGACGGATTTCTCAAGGATCTTCGAGAGGAAGGGAAGATTAGAGATCGGTCTGTAGTTAGCCAACACCTCCGGAGCAAGAGTAGGTTTCTTAAGAAGAGGCTTAATTACAGCTATCTTGAAGGACTGTGGTACATGACCTGTCAACAAGGACAGATTCATAATATCCAGCAAAGGCGTGCTATTTAAGTTCTGTTTTCCGAGAGTGGCAATAATAGTCTTCCTTTTGAGGATCTTTTGGTTATTTTGGCCCATTTTTCTCATTTGTGAGCTCTGCTAAGTTTATGTTTGATGTTTCTGTCCTGATACCCGCAGCTACAGGACGCAACAAAGGAGCAAAGTGGCTTAAGAAGGAACGGCGTAATTTAAAGATGAGCTCAGAGGAGGTAGAGAATGAGCACATGACATGTGGTAAAGTGTGCAGGCTTTATTGGCATTAGAAGGTCAAAGGTCAAAAGCAGTAACTATTCATCAATACATTTGATTTGACGACTTCAAAAAGGAAATTATTTCATAAGCAGATAATGTAGCGCTCAAAGATGTATTATAATCAAAAAGGTTAATGAAAATAAAACAATATATCTGTATCAATAAAATAATTCAAATTAGAATATTTATGAGTAAGACCATTGTTGAAACAATCGAGTCCATATTTAAGTCTTTTTTCTATTTTCAACTGTAAATCTTATGTATTTACAGCAGACATAAATGAACACATCTTCATAAAATATAGTTTATGATTATTGTTTTAAACTAATTTCTGTTGAATTTACTACTATTTACTTTTTAGACAGATTACATCATGCCAGCAACAAACATATAAAATGTACTTTTTAGTAACAAGTGCAGATTTGGTTTCACACCAAATTGATTGAAGTGAAAAAAGGCAGAGATTGAACATTTTGGTGACATTTCATTTGATTTGCATCTAATGGATTCAATTAAACAAAAAGGCACAGATTGGGTATAAAAACTTAAACCTTTTTTTCTGTATATTTTTCTTTTATCTTAATTTGTAGCCGTTTCATTATTTGGGTTTCCTGCCGGCTGTTAAGTTACATTTAAAGTGCCTCAAGACAAATCCATTAAATCTAAAAGGGACTCAGCAATTGTCTTTATTCAATCTCCACGTTTTTATAGCATCGTCTTAGCGAAGAAAAAAAAAGAAACAACCACCCTGAGTACAAAAAGATCCGCTGACACACTTCCTGTGAGGAGAAGCGGCTCGGTCCATATTCGGGTTCACTGAATGATGTCGCCTGGGTTTGGATTCCTCCTCTGATGTGTAAGGAAACTTAAACATTAAACACTTTTATTTTTTACTTGGGAGGTAATTCACGTGTTCTTTGCGTCTAAAGTGAAGTGATTCCAGAGTCGTTCTCCTGGAGTTTTAGCCGTTACTTTTTGTTAAGACGTTTCCTGTGTCACTGAAGCTGCTCCTGGCAAACGCTTTCCTCCGGCTAACTAGTCACCATGGCGACAGCTGTGCCTCAGTGCTAATCCGTTTAGCTAAAACGTGCCGCGTTTCTACTGTTATTATATATTATATATATTATATGATAGAGATCAAAATCTTATGAACCGGATTCTCCTCTCAGCAGTGGTCTAAACAGCTTCAGGGTCAGGGGCAGGGGCAGGGAGCAGAGGCTCCTACTTCCCCGCAGGGCCGCCGTTGTTCGCCAACATGGGTTTGCTGCTGATGGCGTCGTCGGAGCCGTATTGGGTGTAGACAGTGGAGGTGGAGCCTGCGGAAAATAAAAGTAGTTTATACAGTGAGACATAAAAGCTGCTGGATGTCTCCATGTTACGAGTGGAGATACTGAAGTGGATTTTGTTTGGATCTTTCATAAAGTTTCAGATAATCAGATAGTCAACACTTTAAAATATTTGTGACTGACATAAAAATAAACACAGGAACTATTTTAATACATCTTAAATCTGATTGTGATTATTTTATTAACTGAAAAAATGTCATTAGTTTATTACACAGTTTATTCCTTAAAGAGCCGTAAAGTATTTACCGTTTTTCTTGGTGGAACAGAGCATTCCTGTAAACAAACACAACATATGAACATAGAGTGAGTCAGAAGCAGCTCAAGACGTCTGTAAAGTAACTAAACATTAACCTGCCAACACAATAAGTAGTTTTATGTTGTACAAACCTTTGTTGAACAAGACAAGCAGAACTACTCCAGCAACCAAAAGAAGGATCACAAGTGCACCCACAACCGCTCCAATGATTGGTCCGTCTGTGCTTTCAGGGAGTTCATGATCTAAAACACAGAAAACATTCCACTCGTTGTTCAAACAACATTTCCGTCCTTTTAAATCACTTTCATTCAAATGTTCCCTTCTTGCATCAAGATGTCGGCATTTTAGATTCTGTATGTGTGTAGCATCAGTCGCCTTGATCTTAATTTATCAGAACAATAAGCTAAGCTAACGTTAGCATCAGAGGCCTGGGTCTTAACTTATCAGAACAATAAGCTGAGCTAACGTTAGCATCAGAGGCCTGGGTCTTAACTTATCAGAACAATAAGCTGAGCTAACGTTAGCATCAGAGGCCTGGGTCTTAACTTATCAGAACAATAAGCTGAGCTAACGTTAGCATCAGAGGCCTGGGTCTTAACTTATCAGAACAATAAGCTAAGCTAACGTTAGCATCAGAGGTCTGGGTCTTAAACGTTCTTAATGTCTGCAATGAAGACAAGAACTCCCATGATTCCACGCTGTTCCACTAAACTACAAAACGTCACAGAACAAGAAGAAGTGTCTTACCCCATTCCTTCTCTATGTCCATCTGGGACCCCTTGTGTATCACCTGACAGGTGTAGCGGGACTGGTCACTCTTCAGGATCTCCACCCAGTCTCTCCTCTGGAAGGTCTCGTCTCCGTTAGGACGGGAGCCAGAGGTTTGGACTCCGTCTTCTCTACTCAGGATGCGGTTTTTCCTTTTGATCAACAGCGTGATTTCTTTCGGGTAGAAGCCGGTGGCGAAGCAGGTCAAGACAATGTCGGTGTCCTTTTTGGCTTTCGAGGCGAACAGGTAAACATCTGGTTTCGCTGCAGGGAGGAAATGCTCATTAAACAGATATAAAATGTGTCTACATTTGATCAAACACTATTTAACCATAAATCATAGCTTTTCCTGTTTTTTTTATACAGCGATGATGTGAAAGTCTGGACTGAAGACTTGAAGTGCTGAGTAGAAATGTAGAAATGTACACATACTGGCTGCTCGGGACACGATCCTCTGATACTTCAGGAACTTCTCCATCCACTCCATGCACTCCTTCTCCAGGTAGCCCTTGGTGTACTCCTTCAGCACGTCGACGCCGTCCCACGTCCTCTTGGTCTGCACCGCCTCATTGGCCCCGGCCACCCACACGCCGTGCGTGTCGTCGAAGGACAGGAAGTCCCTCCCGTCGTAGCTGTACATGTCGACGCCGCTGGTGAAGGTCAGCTTGCCGTCGGGCTGCTCCTCAGCGTGACAGCCGTGCATCCACTGGAGAACGTGTTGGTCCGGGGCTGAGGGGCACACAGGAAACCATGAAGAAGAACCTGGCGTACGTGTAACAAACAGCAGCAGCTGAAGTCAGCGATGTCCCTCCTTACCCGTCCTGTTCTGCCTCATGCGGTCCATGAGGATGCCGATGTTGACCTTGAACCACTGCTGCTTGCTCTGGCGGGACTTTGTGCCCTTGAGCCAGTAGTCGTCGTCCAGACGCTCCTTCATCCAGTGCTGCTTGGGGACCTTCTGCTGCTGGTCGCTGTCGAAGTAGTCGATCATGTGGTTGTCCAGCAGCCCCATGGCGGTGAACTCGTGGAGGCCCGGCAGGCCGGCGGGCTTGTGAGAGAAGGCCGTGTAGATGTAGGAGAGGGAGTGTTTTTCTACGAGGGAGAGAGATGATTTCATTATTTATTCATAATGTGGATCAACAGGCTACAAATACTGTTCCTGTTGAACATCGTTTTCTTGGGGGTTTTTTACCCTCAGAAGTACGACTGGGCGGTTTGGCCAAAAATCCACATCACGCTATTTAGAAAGATTCTTCGGTATGTGACGGTAAACACGTCATGCAATGAGCCTGAAAGGACCACCGGACAGCTGCTCGCCGCTGCTGCCAACTCGCTCACATCATGTCAGCTTATTCGCTCGTTAGCGGGTTAGCTTGTTAGCTTGGTGTGGCTGCTTGTGTTGTCACCAGAGAAAATACCAGCGGCTCAACAACTTAAATCGCTCGGGTCCAACGTAACTTCCGTGGTATTTTCCAAGTTGGGCACAAGTTGTGTTGCTGCATCTCTGCTCTCTCGTTGTTCCTCCTGTGTTGCTCTTTTCCATGTTTTCATGTAGCAACACAGTTACTTCTTGTTGTGAGCTCTACCCAGCATGCAGTTCGGCAGTTTTATAAATGTACAATTATTAGTGTTACAAATAGTTTGCGTCACAAGCGGTTGTGTTGTGGTGTTTCGCCCTGTTGAAGAGTGTTTGTTGCGTGAGTCATTCATTGTTGTTATAAGGTAATAACCGTGACTCAATCTCAACACACGTAAGACAAGTACAAATAAATTCTGCCGCCTGCCGGAGACCAGCGTCAGTTGTTAAGAACGCTATGTGAGGTGCAAAAGGTTCCTGAAGGGGATTTACCGGTTGTGTGGTTACACGAAATATGTGATTGGTTTCTCTGCAGGTTCACAACACGGACACTGAATATGTCTTATGAACATATGATATGCCCGTGTGAAAATTGCAGACTTTTTCAGAGAGGGGGGGGGTTATAATGTTTGGGGAAACACTGCACCACACATCTGCTAACACACTTCCTGTGGTTTAGAGATGCATACGTGTGTAATGATCACTGGGTTTTTATCTGGTACACAAAGTGCAGTTCTTCACTAACCGGTTCCCTTCAGGCACAAGTTTATAGAATGAAGCCAAACACTTAAATAACCTGTTCTTCAAGGAACGAGGAAGCTGTGGACTGCTGTTTGAACTGCTTTGCATGGCGATCGATAGATAGATACTTACTTTATTAACCCAGTAAGGGAACTAATTACAAGTAAAAGTAAATACAAGAAAACAAGAAAGAAAAGAAAAATATGTTTTTGTTTACTTCTCAAACTATGTTTGGAAAGACGCACCTTTTCCGACTGCATCTTGACTAAACACTAACTTTGGATAAAAGCTAAATGACGTGTAATAATAACGTAATAATTGTCCTATTCATTATTTGTCAACAATCTGCTGGTGGAGTTATAACTCTTTTAACGTTGATTAAAAATAACTCTTAAAAAGGATCGTGAAACAAATCGTGGAAACATTCGTCGCGGTCCGGATCTATTCATGGTTCATTGTCATTATTGTCGTCACAGCGTCCGGTGTCGAACTTTGACGCCATTTTCAGACACGCACTCGAAAAGACGACGGTTGACTCGACGTCCCGCTTCGCGTCTGTTTGTTTGTTGTTTGTTGTTTGCTGTTTGTTTAGAAGCATCGAACCCGACGTAAGAGATTCAGATCAACAAGAATAAAAACTCCGACGTCAGTTTTGAAGAATTAAAACATGAAACCAGCGTCGTCTCTTCGTGTCTTTTTTTACTTTCGTTTTCCACCGACTCTCGCGCGGACGCGTCCAACGTCTCAACTCACCGCCGAGGACCGTCGCCGTCAGCTGCAGAAGGACGAGCTTGGCGAGGGGGGACATCCTGCTGTCCGGCCGGGACATTCTCTCCCCACGATTGGACAATGAAGCGGAGCTTTACCGTGTTTCTTTCTACTCGGTCTGAGCGGGCGACGCGACGCCTCTTCCGTGTCTGGCTCGTGGTGCGTTCAAGTGCAGCTATTTCAAGAGCGACGTCAGACGAGACTCCGCCCTTCTGTCACTGCGGCGCTTATAGCAGCGTTACCAAGCATCCTACGCTGTGGTGGATTCGTTCACAGTCGCTTTAATACATTAAGCCCAATATCTCAAAAACAAATATAATTGTCACTTCAAGTGATGTACAACTTTGAGTCACTTTAAGCGAGTCTGAACTTAAGAAGAAACTGCTCTTCATATATTTTGAACAGCATAAGAGTATGTGAAGGGAGCACGTGATCACTATAAGCATAGTTATAGATGAAGGCTTTTATATCTGTGACCATAACAACATCAAACCTCTAAATAACCCATTTGCACGTGGTTGTAAAGAAGCAGAAGAAGAAGAGAATAAACAGAACGCGGAGAGAGGGGTGCGCGCGCACTGCCACTCTGCATTATTACGCAGAAACCATCCAATCAGACAACGCGTGGCCGGTTGCCAGGCAGATTACACTGCAGCAGGTTGTCAACCAGCACAGGAGTCACACTCACGCACATTCACTCAAAATACACAAATGAAGTACTTTCAAAGTACTTTAACGTTACTTTACTATGTGAATGTTAGGATACGTTATATTTGTAGTCTGCTAAATTTCTGAAGCATTAAAAATACAAATATTCTAATCCCCTGTGATAAAACAGCAGACGTGCGGTCACTGGATGCAGCGCCTCCACCATGTCATCATGAATAATATATATACATATATAATCTGTCCACTGATCTGTGATAGAAGTGTAACTATTAGATTTCAATCAATCCAATGATTCTTATGCAATATCGCTGAGTCGCTGTGTGTCTCGTGTTGCGCAATTCGGCCGAGCTGCTCATGTTTTTGCTTAATTTGAGCTCGTGTAATTAATGTCTCTATATGTCACCAATGGAATGTTTGTACAAACTGGAATCATATGTCCTCAGACTCCATAGTCAGGGTCACGTGTTCCACTTGTGTTTATAGCACATTAGTCTCGCTGATCACAGTGAAAAAGCAGGAAGGAGGCAGCTGTATGGAAGTAAATCTGTGTCATCGGATTTTGAAAGAAAAGGGTGGTTGAATTTGTAGGACTGAATATTTATGCATGAAATTATGTATCTGAATGTTTTTCAACGTTAAAATATTCAACCACAAAAAATTCAACCTCAAAATATTCAACCACAAAATTCAAACCTTTTTCCCTCTCGAGGTTTGGACCTGAAACTGAACAAGGAGTCTAAGACTCTTCTCAAAGGCCTCTGCCCTGGAGGGTCCGTTACAGGATTGGTTTGGTTTTGTGAGGCCAGGATCCGCTTGACTTGGAGGAGAGTGACGACATCCGCTTTACTAGAAAAACTGGTGTTTTAAAAGTCTTCATCCCTCTAAAAGCCCACTTTTCTTACTCGGTGCTACTGAAACAAATACGAATCAAGAGTTCCTGTTAGCAGTAAAAACCAAAGCAGCTTTCTATTAACTGAAATCAGTCTGGGAAAATAGGTTTAGATGAAAGCGCAAATTGATAATAATAATAATAATAATAATAACTAGAGAACCATTTTTTTACATTTACATTTAAATACACTAACGTGTGTACAGTTTTGCAAAACTGCACACAGTTTACCAATTTGTCCACATGAATGTAAATTGACAAACTGTGCCCACAGTTTAAAATTCGTCCTCGCGGATTGTAAAATCGTGCACAGTTTATTTGATGAGAAGAATCCAATACGTCACTCAATTAAACTTTTAAAAAGTTTTTAAAGTTAACATTTATTTAGAAGAGACAAAGTGTACATGAGGCAATTCTCCGCTTCACAAGCCATCCCATCATGATCTCCTCTCGAGTATATACATTCTAGAAATACATTTAATATACTAGGATCACTTTTCTCATCCACATTTTTCGTGTCTTTTTTACTTTCGCTTTCCATCGTTTCAAAAAGCCGAGGACAGTCACCTGCAGAAGGACGAGCACGGCGAGGGGGACATCCCGGTGTCCAACCGGGACATCCTCTGCTCCAAACACCAGATTAAAGCGACGGTTTCCCCGTGTTTCTACCCGGTTGTGCTCGTGGCGCGTTCAGGTGCGGCTCCCTCACGAGTGACGTCAGACGAGACTCCGCCTGACACTTTAAAAAGCTTTACTTTAAAAAGCTTCGTACATTGTGGTGTGAATAATATCACTGGATGGAATTTAATTCAGTCAAGTTCACCTGGAGGTTTACTTTATTTCCATCACGTGATCACTATAACCATATTTATACAGGCTTTTATATCTGTGACCATAACAACATCAAACCTCTAAGTAACCCATGTGCACATGGTTGTAAAGAAGCAGAAGAAGAATAAACACTACTATACGTTATATTTGTAGTTAAAAACACAACATTTCTAATCTCAGGTGATTAAACAGAAGAGAGAACACAGTCTTCAATAATATATTATATTTCTGCCAATAGGACGCCCTAGAATACTCAATCAATTATTAGAATCCCAGATATATTATTACGAATCTGCCTTTTTAGATTTGATCGTGTTTTCCTGTTGCGTTGTTTGTGTACTTATTTCACATTCTTATTTTAAGTTCAACCATGTTCCTAAACCGTGTTCCCAAACATAACAACATAGATAAAACATGTTTTAACGTTGTTTGTTTGGTTATCCTTTATAAAGTAGCTATAAGCGGCCATATGACTAAAGCAGAGTAAAAGTTACACGGAAGTACCTCATCCCGAGTAAATGTACTTGGTTACGTTGCACCACTACGTCTGATGAACAACTCTTTATTTATTTCATACAAAGTAACACACATTTCTCCAATAGATCTAAAGTTGGACGTCGGACTTTGGATCCACAGAGACGCTTTGCCATGAACAGAAATCCCTCTTAAGAGCAAACATGCGTAATGTGTGAAGTTCTGTTCTCGGATCTGAAGGACGTGTTGTGGATGTTTCTGGGCAACTTTTCCAGCAACGCTTGGTTTCCGGATTAAAAGCCCCCTCCCTCATGGGTTCCTCGCCCTCAACCCGTCCAGCCCCTGTTGGTCCACCTCTTCCTCCCGAAGCGGAAGGCGATCCCTCCTTTCTCCCGGCCGACGGCCTGCAGGCCTCCGGCGATGGAGGTCAGAGCCTCGTTCCTCTTGCCCCCGTCCTCGCCCCCCTCCTGATAGCTCACGCCCCCCAGGGGGAGGCCCGCGGGGAAGGGGGACAGCGGCCGGCCCACCAGGTCTCCTCTGCGGGCCCTCAGCACGGCCTCCTCCTCCTCCTCCTCTTCCTCCTCTTCGTCCCCGGGGCTGAGGAGGGCCAGCAGGGGGTCCAGAGGCCACTCGGCCCCCCCGTCGGGCCGGACCAGCCACTCGTCCTCCAGCAGGTGCAGCAGGGCGGCGGGCGAGCGCGGGTAGGACGTGGCGGGGGGAGGGAGGAGGCAGAGCGCGGCGAGGGAGACGAGGGTGAGCTGTGAAGAAGGTCTCATCTGGGAACGAGAGGAAGAAGCGTTTACGTGTGATTCCGCCTCAGTGTGACAGCCAACCCGTGCGATGCCCCCCGGGCGCCTCCCGGCTGCTCGCTGCTCCCCCCGGGGGGGCAATTAAAAACGCAACATGTTGGCTACAAAAGGCTCCTTTAAAACCAGCGTTTCTATGAAGAGTCGTGTTTTAACCTTCTCAAAAACAAAGAGCAGCGAATCGAACAGGAAGTCTGATATCATGATGTTCCTGCTTTAAGTTCTCCACCCGTTTGCACACGGTCCTTTCAAAATGAACCTGTCTGCACAGACAAGCACACGTCTTTAGTTCCGTTTGAGAGAAAGATCATGAGATACTTTCAGTTACATCTTTTGAATTAAATCTAAACACTTGAAATCGATGGAAGCAGGACGAATTAAAGGCTAAACGTATCGACTGCTTCCAACGCACAAATTCTGCAAAACAAACTTTTAGACTGTTTCTGTTTTACAATGTTAAGTTGGTTAGTTTAAGTATTTCTTAAAGCGACACTACTAAATGTAGTGTTGATATTATTCATTATTATCGACCAGTGGATAGTAATGACAATAATTATTGATTACATTATTAAGCCTGTTGATGAAGTTAAACACACAAACACAAACGAACCTCTGAAAGCAGCATAAGTCACAGTTCTCACCTTGAGTCGCGCTCTACCTTTGGTGTATCTGACCTGAGGTCCGTCCCCTCTCACCTCTTTAAACCCCCCTTTGACCAGGCCGCCGGCTCCTCATTGGTCACCGGCCTGTGACGCACGGCCGGTCCCGTGACCTTCATTCCTGCGGCCGGGAAACGAGGAGGTCCACTTCAGCCGCGGTGATTAATGCTGCTTGATTGGGGGACACGTGACAGGAGGAGGCCGCCGCTTCATTAGGAGGGGGGGGGGGGCAAGGGGGCCGGGGGGGCTTCCTTTGTCCACCGTGAAGGTTGTCTCCCGGCGAGGACGCAACAGCACCGGAAGGAATGCGAGCAGCGACTCGTCTTCACCAATTAGAGGAGTTTAGTTTGGGAGAAAGTAACTAACGACCAATCAATAATTTGATCGGTGAGCTGATCAACTTTGTTTGAGCCTCAAATTCACAAAGAGGAGACTCGGTGCAAGACGAAGGCTTTTATTCACAGGAAGTGAAACTACATAGAGCTCTACAGCGCACGCACGTCCTCGGGTCGCGATGAGAAGAGAAGAATCAAGTACTAAAGGCAGTAATTATATATATAGTATATATATATAGTATATATTATATATATACAGTATATATATATATAGTAATCATATATATATATATATATTAGGGCTGTCAAATGATTAACATTTTTAATCAAATTAATCTGAGATTTCAGTGGATTAATCATGATTAATTAATCATTAATTAATCATGATTTTTTCATTTTTGGGGTTTGTATTGTTTCACTTCTTACACAGATATTAGTATAATATAATATATAATATAAGTATACATTATTATGTTATTTAAAATACACACCATTGTTTTAATGATATTTCTAGGGGGGGACAACCCTTAGATGGGGGGGTCCTGACCCCCCTGGGATTTACGCCCTCGTCTCTCTCTCTCACACACACACACACACACACACACAGGCGGAAGGGGGAGAGAGCGATATGATCAGACTTGTTTAAATGATGAGTAATATGCTCTATACGTGTCACTAGATTTGTCTCTAGTCGCTTTTGACACAAAAGTCGGCAGGAGGAGGATTTGTTTGTTATAATAGTCCAACCACAACCGCATTTCGGACACATTCCCGACCTGAATCATTTGTCACACCGCGAATGTGTGAAATGTGTACAAAAATTGACGTAATTAACGACAAACATCTAATTAACGCCGTTAGTGCACTATTTTTGACAGCCCTAATGTATATATATATATATATATATATCTAAATGAATATATGTGGATATTCAAACGCTCATTCACAGAAAGTGATGCAGCACATTATGTATTATGTATATGTATGTATATGTATTGATACGTTGCTGAATGGGAGCTGTCAGCTTGATTTAGAAACTACTGATCCTACTGATTTCCTGTTGTTTCATAATAAAAGCGTTCCCTATTCTCTTACTTTGAAAATCTGTCTGCGCACAGACCCCTACTAGCAGTAATGAGGTCTGAAAGAACCATGAGGATCTACTTCGCCCTCCGCTCCTCCTCCTCCTCCTCCGCCTGCCTCGCGAAAGGCCTCGTAGGCCTCCATGGAGGACATGCACCCCGGTGCATTCTGGGAATCGTAGTCTGGGAAGAAGGTGGGACTTTGCTCGCCGAGCGGCGCGGTCAGCAGGGAGAGCTGCAGATGGTCGATGGTGCTGGCCGAGGAGAAGGCCTGCGATTGGTCCGGTGGGGAGAGGGGCGGGGACTCGGTCGCCACGGTGACGCCTCCAGGGGGCACTGAAGGCGAGTTGAGCTGAGAGTCGTCCGTGGTGACGGAGCGTCTCAGTTTGGCTCGAGCGTTTTGAAACCACACCTGAGGGAGAGTGTGTGTGTTAATGTGTGTGTGTGTGTTAATGTGTGTGTGTGTGTTAATGTGTGTGTGTGTGTGTGTGTGTTAATGTGTGTGTGTGTGTGTGTGTGTTAATGTGTGTGTGTGTGTGTGTGTGTGTTAATGTGTGTGTGTGTGTGTGTGTGTTAATGTGTGTGTGTGTGTGTGTTAATGTGTGTGTGTGTGTGTTAATGTGTGTGTGTGTGTGTGTGTTAATGTGTGTGTGTGTGTGTGTGTGTGTGTGTTAATGTGTGTGTGTGTGTGTTAATGTGTGTGTTAATGTGTGTATGTGTTAATGTGTGTGTGTGTGTTAATGTGTGTGTGTGTGCGTGTGTGTGTGTGTTAATGTTTGTGTGTGTGTGTGTGTGTGTTAATGTGTGTGTTAATGTGTGTGTGTGTGTGTGTGTGTTAATGTGTGTGTGTGTGTTAATGTGTGTGTGTGTGTGTGTTAATGTGTGTGTGTGTGTGTGTGTGTGTTAATGTGTGTGTGTGTGTGTGTGTGTGTGTGTGTTAATGTGTGTGTTAATGTGTGTATGTGTTAATGTGTGTGTGTGTGTGCGTGTGTGTGTCAGTGGGTTTTGACAAGTGAAAAATAGGAGTAGAAGAAGAACAGGTACAAAATGTCTGTAAATGCCATTTAAGGTATTTAACTGTAGCCGCACTGTGTGAAGGTAAACGCGTCGGTCACTTCCTGATGGAGCAACATGGCGTCCGTACCTGCAGGACCCTCTTGGGGAGGCCGGTCTTGTGTGCGAGGCAGTTCCAGTCCTTCCCGTCCGGGTTGTGCTTCTGGGCGAAGTAGGACTCCAGCGCTCTGAGCTGCTCGCTGCGGAAACACGTCCTGATTCGCTTCGTCCGGCGGTGGCTCCGCCCACACGCCTCCCTTGTCATCCAACCGGGGCTCAGGACTGCTGACTGACTCCTCCCCTTCTCCTGAGACCGGATTCACCGCTGTTTCACGCACACAGTTTGTCGATGGGTCAGAGCCTGAACGCTGGCTGTACCACACCATGATATTTCCTGCATCATACGAACAGCCATGTGTATGTTACACACCTTCTCCCAGGTCGGGGTTGGGCTGGAGGTCACGTGGCCCCGGCACGTCGTCGCCGTGGTAATGGGACAGACAGTAGAGGTTGTGGCCCTGCAGGCAGTACAGGTTCCCTGGTGTCAGGGTCACATCACACTCCTGGAAAAACATTCCGTCATTTTAGAACAAATGGCAACAGAGTAACTCGAGCGACACGCCGCACACGCGTGGAAAATGTTCCTTATGACCTGGCAGGAGAAGCAGTGAGGGTGAAAGGTCAGCTCCCCGGACCTCATGACCAAAGCGGAGGCCGGGATTGGCTGGAAGCAGCGCGCGCACTCACCGCCTCCGAACATCCTGAAATAAGGGGGAGGAGCCAGAGAGGATGATGTCAGCAGACGGCGCGGCGGCGGCGGGAAAGAGGCCGGCGGCGTTCTGACCTGCAGTAGTCCTGCTGGCAGTAGATGCTCCCCTCCCTCCAGAACAGCGACGCATGCGTCTGCAGCTCGCAGCGGCACCGGCTGCAGCGCAGGCAGGCGCCGTGCCACACGCCGCCGGCAGCCAATAGGAAAAAGCGGTCGCTCACCTGCTCGCCACAGCCGGCGCACGTCATTGGCTCCCGGAAGGACGCGGCCGCCTGGCACAGATGCATTGTTTCATTGGAGGAGGTTTGTTACAGCGGAAGTGATTATCAGTCAATCAGAGATTTTACCAAACAGGATTTAGGACGTAAAAAAGATGAGCAGCATTTCTTCCTCAGCTTTCATGGTCACGTGACCCTGACAAATGCATCAGTTGCCTCTTCGTCCACAGAGGGCGTGACCCTCGAAGACGTTCACATAAACGCGAGAACATAAAATACTAAGATTTCTTTTTGGATTCCTGGTCGGGTTCAATGAAACCGATCCTGCTTCTCTGTGGAAACGGAGCCAATCGCTCACGTTTGTCTCTAAAACAGAATTATTTTATGCAAGAAAAAATGTGTTGAATTTTCTTTCTTTTTTTAATTATCTTTTAATATATAATATACGTTTTAGGGCCGACGGTTGAAGAGGAACACGCAGCTCTGAAGTCAATTTCTCGGCCTTATACAAGCTGTGGCGTGTACCCAGGTTGAAATGTGAGCCATAGGGTCCCGACCGCTGGTTTATGAGATTGTTTAAAGGGAATCATCATTAAATAATCTGTGTTATTAATCCAGAAACATCATTTCAAATAAGACAAATCAATACTTTTACTCTCTGACAGTAGTTGTGTATTTCCAGTATGTTCACAGTACTTCTACCTCTTCCACCGCTGTCATGGTCACGTGGTCTGCCGCCGCACCGTCCCGCGGTCCCGACGGGCTTCCGCCGCTAAGCCCCGCCCCCTCCGCCTCGTCACCAAGGTCACTGCCGCACAGCAGCTGCTCCAGGGCGCGCTCGTCTGGTGACGTCATGATTGTCCTGAGAAGGTTGTAATCAAAGTCCTCTTCAGAGCTACAAACAGAGCGAGATGATGTCCCGTTAATCAACAACAACAACAACAACAACAACAACAACAACAACAACAACAATTCACATATCAAGTCAAATTTGACTTTGCAGGTTTCTCACATGCTTAAAATGAAGGAAAATAACATTATTACATTTATTCATTCTTTAATTATATATTTTCTTAATAACATTTTTTTTGTCTGACTGCATTTAATTGTATTTAAAAGTCTCCTTAAGGAATGTTTCTCAAAAGTGCTGCACAATTCATCTCAAGGAGAATCTTAACTGTGTCTCATACATATGAACATCCTTCAACCTGCTGCGTGTTTCCTTTTAAACGGGTCTAACAGAGTTTATGAAGAGTATATATTATACACGTTAGCGAAACCAGCTCACAACCAACATATACAGAGAGAAGCGAGTGTGTTATTTTCATGTGAGTCCGTCTCTCCTTACCTGCTTCCCACTGAGCTCCGTCCCAACAAGGTGTCGCCTGCGTCTCCCTCAGCGGCTCCTTTATGGCGGCGGCAGGTTTTCCTCAGGAACACTCGACCACCTGAGCGCCCCCCCTCTCCCCCCCACTGTGGTTCAGGATCAGTTTCCACTCCTCCCTGGAAGTGCTGACCTGAGATCTGCCTCCCCCCTCGTCCTCGACCAATCACAGCTGGGACACCTGGGCCTGCGTCCCAGGTGGCGTCCCAGCTCACACCTGTAAACAAGGGAGCAGGTAAAGACGACGCCATTGGCAGATGGGCGGGGCGGGGCCGCTGCACCCCGGGGACCAATTAAATAAAACAAAAGGGTGTTTAGAAGAACAACTGAGCACTAAAAGGGGCTCCAACCCCCCCGTGATGTTTGACTCCCCCATCAGAGCCTTTCTGCAGGTGCAGAGTGACGCGCGTCCTCCTGCCTGTCAAACAGGTGAACAGACATAAAACACACAACACGTGGACCTGCAGGTGAACACGATGGTTTCAGACAACGTGTTTAGAGAACAGTAATTCAACTTCGTCTCAACTCTCCAACTTCATCAAGCAATTATAAACTTACTGGTGAAATTGAACAACACTCAATTAAATAACTAAACACGTTTAAACAGACACATTCAAATATTAAGTTATTTAAACCAGCTGCACCTTCATCCGCTGTGACCAACACGTTGGATGATGATGAAATAATTTAATACCGATACTCTAAATCAATCTGGGTCATTCTGCATATTGGTATATTTGGAAAGTACATATTTAAAAGGAATAAACATACTTTTCTAAGTATTTTATCCTCTGAAGACGACAAAAGCAACGATGCAAAAAGTGATTTTCAAACCTTTATTAAAAATAACAATTGAAACATGGAGCTGAAGGACAAACGAAGGGCTCCGTGACTCACCTGCTGCTTCCCTCAGACGGGTTTAATTTAATATCTGAAGTATTTCACAGATACTCGTCACTTTGACTCGATGAGAAACAGCTGAGATTTGTTGGAGGAATTCAAGCTCAAAAACAACAATTCTTAAAAATGTTTTGCTCGACTAACAACAAACGGTATATTGATTCTTTATTTTACTGTATGGTATTTATTTACATAAAAATATATACATGTATATGTAAAAGCTGCACACGTGAGCCTGCAGCACCAGCAGGAAATACAAAAGTGAGTCAGCTGGTACAGCGACAGCTTTCTCACATCACTGTTCCAACTAAGATGCTGAACACGAGACGCATTAGAGACTCGTTGATGTAAATATTGAGTCGGTACGGATTCTTTTACTTTGGGAGAAATGGCCCTTTAAAAAGAACCACTGTACATACAGAGAACCGAGCTGTGGACAGGCAACATCTGTCCTTTGTGTGCGTGTGTGTGTGTGTGTGTGTGTGTGTGTGTGTGTGTGTGTCGTTCAGTTCCTCGTCTTCATATTCTGGTCGGAGGACTGAAGGCTGCTGGTCTCATCTTCATCTCGGTGAACGGGACGGAAAACTCTGTCCCTCTCCAGGTGCTCCAGATCACACCCTGACACACACACACACACACACACACACACACACACAAGCACTGGGATGTCAGACAGACGGGGAGCTCACTGATTGGATGGCCTGCTATAACAGAAAAACATCTGATCATTAGTATTATAGAATAGTATGATGGAGGTGACCTCACCTGCTGGTTGAGGTTGGTTCCGTAGGCGCCGTTGAGGTTGGCCTCGTGGCAGTTCTTGTACCACCAGCCTCCCCGGTACGACATGGCGCAGCGCGTGATGAAGGGCGCCAGGTCGCGGTCTTTGGTGGAGAACATCCGCTGGCTGTGGTAGCTGAGCGAGTCACCTGGGGAGGCGTGGGAGATTAAACACACTTCCTGGTGTCCTTCAGGAGACGTCGCGAGAAACCAGGTGAGATTTCTACTACATGTGGAGCCCCGCCCCTTTTTACAAATACGTAGAATTGTAAATTAAATTTTTTCAGCTTTATCACACAATTATTTCCCACAATACGTACGTCACCAACACAGCAGTTAGCGTGTCGTGCTAGCTGGCCCTGCTATGTTTCACGCACAAATGACAAATGTTTTTTCAGACATATATATTTATATGAACACATGAGGTGAAAAATACCCCTTTTCAGTTATCAAACATAACATGTTTAAGTCATTGCTCAATTCAAACGGATAAAACCATTGTTTGTCTCCCGCACACGTCTGTTTTTTTACCTCCAGTGGTGGGAGGGGGCGGGACTTATCCTCTGCAGTACCTGAGCGCGCTCACCTGCAGTGCCGCTGTAGCCGCTCACGATTAGCTTGTAGTTCCTCTTCACCAGCTCGAAGGTGGAGTACTCGGCGAAGGCCGCCCCGTCTTTGTCCCGCAGGTCCACGCGCAGGCTCATCCTGGTCATGGAGGTCAGGTTGTAGATGCTCTCCAGGCCTGAGGCGGCAAACACCACGCGGTTTCTGAGCAAAGCGGTTTCTGGAATAACAACTGGATTTTGTTGCTGCTCCTCTAATTTTCCTGCCAATTAAATGTTGATGCTTTGAACCTTTGATTGCAACATTTCGACTTCTTTTACCCAGAATCCCCTTTGTTGCCTTGAGTATTCCAGATGTGGTCAAATAAAAAGCTATGCTGAACATCTGAATCTAAAATTCATACTCATTTGTAAGTTATGTCACACAGAGACAAGAGTTGTTGGAGTTTAGAGGACGTTTGTTTCAGTTGAGTCGGGTTTCTGAGGTGTCGCAGTGAGCTTCCCCTCATTCTACTACAGACTTCATTCAGGTCGACCTCGCCGCTGACACCTCGTCCCCTGATTATCCCTGATACATTCAGTCCTTCCCTTTTTCTCACCGAGCCAGAACTCTCCGCTGAGAACCCCGAATCCTTTGGTGTAGTCCTTCCAGCCCCTGAAGAAGTCCACCGAGCCGTCCCTCCTCCTCTGGAAGACCTGCCGTCAGGAAGCACGCAGGCCGACTTCACTTCCTTTATCCCTCACAATCATTCATGTTATCAATTAAAACAACAACAAACGTAGCATTGAACTCCGTCACCGTACCGTCCAGCCGCCGCCCTCCGTCTCCATGTCGCAGTAAACCTCCATCGGGGTCCCCAGTTTGCCCTGAGGGAAGACCTCGGCCTCGCCGGACGTCCTGATGCCGTTCAGCAACTCCTGGGAGCAGTCCGTGGGGAAGGGAAACCTCAGAGTGCCTGAGGAAGAGACGCCAGGAGGCCCGTTAGCGCCGCGTCAGGCAATCGCCGCGACAACGGCCCACATCGCTCCGGGCCGTTACCGGTGGTGAAGTCGGTGGAGATGGCGGCGGAGTACCGGCCTCCTCCCTCGGCCTGGAGCCGCACAGAGTACTTTGATCCGGGGTGAAGTCTGGTGAGGTTGTACTCCGTCACCGAGGGGTCCACCATCACCTCCTGAGACCACAGAGAG
>CM037926.1:15220131-15340131 GCA_021346845.1 Apeltes quadracus
AAAGATGAATGAAAACAGACAGTCAGACATTAATTGCACACAGAAAAGCTCCGGGAGGCGGATTCAGAACCCCGTGTTTATGCTGGACTTTGGTTTTATTACGTTCTGTATCTGTTTTCGTATTTGTGCGCGTGGTGGACGTGAGCGGCGGAGACAGACGAAGCGCACAGAGACCAGCCGTGGTCTTAGCCTGGTTCGGGTGAGAGGTGACGGGTTGTCAGTGAAGATGCTTGTTAGTTTACCCTGAATGAGACAGAACCACAGCAGCAATGGAGGTTGAGCTCATTTGATAAAGGAAAGTAAAGGTTAAGAAGAGACTGCCAGAGCACCACTGAAGTCAAATAACCAACTGTGTGTTTATGGTGAGTCAGTGACGATTATAACGTATGACTGCTGATCCACGAAGGTTCATTAAAAGCTGGGAATGAGTGCACAAACAGCGTCAACACAGAACACAATTACATTTACATTTTGAACTTCAAGACCCACTGAAGACAAACAGGTCACGTTGTTGCTGATAAGAAGAACAAGGGGGAGGAGCTGTAAACCGTGAGCTTACAGGTTTCAAGAGCATCGCAGCACTGAAGCTCTTGAGATGAACATGGAGGAAGCATTTAGTGGGCGAGCAAACATTTCCAGGCACACCCAACATGACTGACAGTTTTAATCAAGGTGCTGGTGCGAGTTTCCTAAGAAGTCACAACATTGGCGGTAATGTTGTAGCATTGTGCAGTCAACGGGCCGCTGTCACAATGGCTTGTACCTGTACTGATGACAAGCTTGTGCAGTCTGGACAGGAGGCCGGGTCCCTTTCCGAGCAAGGTCACGCTGTACTCGGTCTGAGGGGGAAGATGCTCAAACCGGAAAGAGCGAGCGGAACCAGGAAGAACGTTTTTCAAAGTTTTGTCGATTTCTGGTACAGGTTTAGCGTTCGTACCGGTTGGGATCTTTGGACTTTGTTGGGAGACACTTTCAGAGACTCTTTCTTCCTTTTCGGATTCTGTTCCTTCGGTTTGATGGTGCTTGGCTTCCTCCACAACCCCGGCCTCTTTCTTAGAGTGTTCTTCACCTTTTCCAACGTCTCTGTGGCTTGTCACCACAAAGTTCTTGTACTTCTTTTCCGGGGAGTACCACGTGAGCGTAAATCCATCTGAGGTCCGGTTCGTGACTTCCACGTGGTCCAGAGGTTCCCTTGTGTCTCTGGAAGAAGAACCATCTGTTGAATCAACACCTTTTGTCTGCCCAGGTTTATTCTCGAAAAAACGATTGGTGGTATCATCTGTTTTTGTTTCCCCGCTGTTGTAGCGTCCTATCTGGGCGTGACGCTGTGTGGTTGCACCTCTGGTTGGCGGGTTTGGTCCACCTGGGCTTGTAGTTCTAGTGATTTTGCCGGCATTGCCTTTGTCTTTACGGGTGTCAGAGCTTGAATCTGAGGTGTGAAGTCGTTCGCCTCCTAATTTAGTGGTTTGGTTTGAAGCATTGACCCAGCCTTGTGATTTGTTGATCTGGGGTCTGACGGTTGGATTCTGGTGATCCATTAGGAAATCTGGAATGACCTCTGCGGCATCGTTTTTTCCTGATGGTCTCATTGAGACTCCTTGGGAAGGCGAGGGGGCTTTCTGCCTTCCTGATTGGTGTTCATCCAATTGCACAACTTGACCTCCAACATTGCTGCCTCCATTTGTCTTTTTGTTCGGGAAAAGCTTCCTGATGGGCCCTTTATTTGGACGTTGAGGCTGTTTCAGGTGTACGGCTGTACGGGTGTTGTTTTGGAATCGACCAGCATACAGTTGACGGAGGTAACCGACTCGGTGAGTGGGGTGATGAGAGGAGAGCACTCCAATCCCTCTGATGGTCTGATTGAACTCAGTGGATTCACTTGTTGAGGGACTTCTCTCTCTCTCTACATTCTCAGCTACTATTGGCCCCTTACCTTCGGTTGGAAAGGATTCTTTTAAAACAGGAGAAGAAGAAGTGGCCGGCAATACAGCAGAAGATACCTGGTTTATCCTTGCAACTGATGCAGGATTTATTCGCCGTGAATGCGGAGGGAGCTGCCTCAAATTTGGATGAGTCCGATTCTGAAGAGCTACACGAATCGGATGACGGAGGAGGTGTCGTCCCTTTGGAGGAAGACGCCAAACTGGGATTCGGTCTCCTTCTGTTGGTGCCATTGTCTGGTTTTGTTCAACTCCGGATGATGCTATCGTAGCTGCCCCATCTTTGTCTCCACTCGAATCCCTCACTGGTGCCTCTACCGCAACAGAAGATTGCGTTGAGGCAAATGAAGGCGGTGAAGATGGAAGCTTATTTGTGGATGTATACCTCGTCTCTGTCTCTCTTTTCGGCCCGAGATCCAAACGATGAGTCAAATGGTGAGGAACTCCTAAATTCAGATGGGTTTTGTTCTGATGCAATCCAAACTTAGGGCGCAGACGACGTACATATCCAGGTTTTGCAGGTGTACGGTGGAAAAGAGTTCCTGAGGGTTTCAGTTTTCCAGTCCTCAGATGAGGTAACGTGACTCGCACTTTTTCCGTTATTAACATTGTGTTTGTTGCTTCCAATTGAACCTGATTGATCTGAGCTGGAAAGGAACGATGATGGTGACGATGAGGGTGAATGTGGTGGTGAGGGAGCTGCTGTTGATGAAGATGATGACCGTGCCGATGATGATAAATGGGATGCCGCTAACGGCCTCAGTCCCCTTACGATCTGCCTCGTCGCTGTTTCTGCATTAACTGAGAGATTTGATGCTTTGGACAGGTGAACAGAAAAAGTTGTGATGTTCAAATCGTCAAAAGTGTCCGTCAGGAGTTTTAGTAAAGGATCGGGTAAATAGTCGATGTCTGTCTCCGCGGACAAGCTTTTCAAATCATCTGTTTCAAAGGACCCTCGACCTGAACCGGTGGTCTTTGCTACCAGCACGGTCCCCTGCCCTTTACACCCGCTGCCCCGATTGGGTAATCGAAAGGGTATTACTTGAGCAGTGTTGTTTCCTTGGCCCGCACGGCCAACATCTGTTAGCTCTTTGACGCCGGCATCGGGGGTCGGTTCCTCGGAGCTACTCTGCCTGTTTGTATCTGACACGTTCACCCCCGGGTCTCTCAAAGCCAAAGCTATTGTCCTGTCTCCAACAGCGGGTACATCTGGTTTACGTTTTAGGAGTGCTATCGGTGCCTTCTTTTTTTGCCCCACCGGGAGCTTTTTCAAAAGACCTGGGCCAAACTGTCCCCATCTGGGCAAAACTCTAGTTGTGTTTGAACGGAAAGAGTCCGAGACGTTGTGCTTCCTGTGCGTTGAAGACCTTTCTGTGACTTGCATCCTTTTGCTGAGCAGAGGTTTAGTTCCTGTGACCACTTGTGAGGTTGCAGAGTCATTGTGGCCGCTTACACCTCCGACTTCTTCCTCCCTCCTGCCCTGTTGGTCAAAGACCTGCACCACGTCCGACGGGTTAAAGTCTCTGTGTCCACGGCCGACATTCTGTCTGGGTGGAAACGCCAGAGCTGCCGGGGAAACCCTGGGTACGCTCCTCCCTAAAGATGTGAAAGGAGCGAGCATGTGGATTCAGTGTTAAGGTCATCCTACGCTACTGCTGGTAATAATCCAGAAGAGCTCACATCTAATAAAGGGAGAAAAGCACTTTTAATGTTCTTTACGATACCTTCAACGGAAATTGATTAACAGTAAAAAACAAACAACTCAAAGCAGTTGGATCGAAGTCGACCTGCAAGGAGGACATTTAAATATATATATTTAAACAGAGCACTTTGAGGAATCTTATAATTATTATTTGCTGATGGACGGTTGAGGCAACATCTCCCATCGTTAAAGTTTTCTCTGAGAAATGTTGGAGTAATGTTTTTTAAATTGTGTTTTTGTTCGAATAATAATTTGGTGTCTGATGGCACATTTTCACTCACCTCGATGAAATCAGGTGGAACAAGTTTGAGTTGATAGTATGCAAAGTTCCCATGACGTCAACGTTCCTGCTCACCTGGAGTCACCTGACTGCTCGCCGGTTTGCTCCGACTCGCTCCCTTCTCTGCCACCAGTACAACGTCGTACAAACGCCCCGCCTCCAGCTGCCGGACGTGGGCGGAGTTTTGTCCAGGCGGGACTGTCACCTCCCGACTGCTCCCCGCCCCGTCGTTGGGCGTGACAATCACGCGGTACCTGTCGATCTCACCCTGCGACGGCTCCCATTGGACCACCGCGGAGGTGGAGGTCGTCTTGGCGACCCGGAGGTTGGTGGGACCCGAAGTGACTGCAGGTGAAGACGAAGAAGAAGAGTTTTTACAGCCTCCATTACTGAACTCAGTAATAAATAATGAATGACGTCAATGGACTATAATGACTAAAAATAAAAAAAACTAATCAGCACACAGGAAGTTGCTTCTAAACGGGCTCTATGGGTCATTTCAGCTTTTCATCTAAGTGTTAAAACCTGATTCTCTTCATGACTTCTACTGAAGTCTACTCTAAGAGAGGATGGTGGGCTTCTCACGGGTCATGAAGGTCACGGAGCTCTCGGCGCCCCTCCGGCCGCCGATCTCCCCGGTGACGCTGGCGGTGTAATCCTGCCCGGCTGCCAGGCCCGTCTGTTTGTAGGCGGTCAGGCCGCCGTCCACCTGCACGCTGATCTGCTGCTCACGCTCCTTCTGTTTGGACCGGGGAGGAAACGGAACAAAGAACCCGCATTTTCATTGGGCCGTTACAGACTCTGTGTTCAGTCATTTTCTTCATTTAAAGCAGATCACAAAAAGTTCTTATTGTTTACTTTATTGTGAATGAATGAATGAATGAATGAATGAAACGCTTCCTCACCAGTTACTCAACTGGGAGCGCTGGGGCTGGCGTTTCTAGCGAATGGACACTGAAGTGAATGGTTGCCAGGCCGGTTGCCATGGCAACGGAGCCTCGGAGGCCGCACACATTCGCTCTCTCATTAATGAGGGTGACATCATTAAAAGTGAGACTCCAATAAACTCACGAAGCGATTTGAAACAAGTCTGGGCTCTGTGGGCTTTATATGTGTGTATATATAAATACATATATATATGTAAATATACACACATATATACATAGATGTATGTACACATGCATGCATGTATACAAAGTAAGGCATCGTTCCTCTTGGGTTACTGATGTATCGACGGAGCAAGAAGAGGCAGTTAAAGCTCGATCCGGGAAACTCTGCAACATGAAGCAATGAAACTTTTAATAGAAGAACGATTGACCTGTTTGAGGAGTTTTACTGAGATGATTCACAGACTGACGCAAACAACCACATCACCGTTGCTGGGCAACAGCGAGGGTTTGTTTCATCGTCCTCTCTGACCTTTTTTTAATCCAAGCGTCCGAGGGAAGGAGACGCACCTCGTTAACTGGACACGAGGCGTAGAAGCCGCAGAGACACTTTCCACTACTTCATATTTCATCATCACATTTTACCGCCCATTCATGTGAACGCACGACGCTGTTCGCTGAGCTGGAGCTCCTGTCAAATAATGGTTATTGGATTGGCTGGTTGGTTTGTAATATTATTTACAACACAATTATTCATGAAGCAAAGGGACGCCTTCACATATGAGAGAGTTTTTAAGCGTTGTCATGGTGACGGCCAGGTTAAAGACACATAAAAGTATAATAATAATAATACATCCAGTGGAGGTGTGTGAGTAAATGACGGAGGAGATAGAAACATGCAATATGACATGAATTCATTAGTATAAATAGACACAAATCACAACGTTTGAACTGCACAAACTACACAAGCATTAATAGTAACATCAATAATAATGATAATAAACTATATTCAGTAGAGAAACAACATTTCTGATTAAAAATATAGTTTTTAAAGCAAAGCGTTCACTTGTTTCTTCGATCTTTCTATTTTATAATATTTGTGCTTTTTATAGGAAAAGTATTTTAATAACTTCGGGAATGTTTGAAGTAGAAATCTTGTATACGTCATAAGTTAACGGTCACTTACTGAAGAGTCATCTGGAAAGAATAAAAACTTGTGGGATGTAAACACGCGTCATCGAACCACTTCAGACAGATGTTCCCTGCCTTCCTCCTCGGAGACGCTTCGTCTTCGTCAGCTGTTTGTTGTTGTTGTGACTCTGTGTGGTTGTTCGTCTGTCGGTCGGGTAAACATCTCCCCCTCCCCTCTCTCTCTCTCTCCCCCCCCTTTATCTCCCTCTCCCTCTCTCTCTCTCTCTCTCTCTCCCTCTCTCCTCCCTCTCCCTCTCCCTCTCTCCCCTCCCCCCCCCCTCTCTCCCTCTCTCCTCCCTCTCTCCCCCCCCCCTCTCCCTCTCTCTCCCTCTCTCTCTCCCCCCCCCTCTCCCCTCTCTCTCATCTCTCTCTCCCCCCCTCTCTCCCTCTCTCCTCCCTCTCTCCCTCTCTCTCTCCCCCCCCCCCCCTCTCCCTCTCCCCTCCCCCTCTCTCCCTCTCCCTCTCTCTCTCTCTCCCCCCCTCTTTCTCTCTCCCCCCCTCTCTCCCTCTCTCTCCCTCTACCTCTCTCTCTCTCCCCCCCCCCCTCTCTCTCTCCCCTCCTCTCTCTCTCCCCCTCCCCTCTCTCTCTCTCTCCCCCCCCTTTATCTCCCTCTCCCTCTCTCTCTCTCTCTCTCTCTCTCCCTCTCTCCTCCCTCTCCCTCTCCCTCTCTCCCCTCCCCCCCCCCCTCTCTCCCTCTCTCCTCCCTCTCTCCCCCCCCCCCTCTCCCTCTCTCTCCCTCTCTCTCTCCCCCCCCTCTCCCCTCTCTCTCATCTCTCTCTCCCCCCCTCTCTCCCTCTCTCCTCCCTCTCTCCCTCTCTCTCCCCCCCCCCCCCCCTCTCCCTCTCCCCTCCCCCTCTCTCCCTCTCCCTCTCTCTCTCTCTCCCCCCCTCTTTCTCTCTCCCCCCCTCTCTCCCTCTCTCTCCCTCTACCTCTCTCTCTCTCCCCCCCCCCCTCTCTCTCTCCCCTCCTCTCTCTCTCCCCCCCCCCTCTCTCTCTCTCTCTCTCTGTGTCCCAGCTGTGGGCCGGCAGGGACGTCATCCTTCTGGCAGACGCCATGTTTATTGTGGTGTTTATACGTTTCCGTGGCAACAAGCATCCCACATCTGCATCTTTGTTCTCTCCTCCGCTCTCAGTGCTCGGTTCTTTCATTCTGTCTTCTTTATTCGGAGCTTTGACTCTTTTATTTTTCTGTTCTCTTCTATTCGCTTGTTATTTCAAAAAGAATTCAGATAATATATTGACTATATTTTGCTTCATGTGTGAATACAAGAATGAACATTTTGCTATATTTGTGCTAAGCTAACCGTCAACTGGCTTCAACCTTTGATCAGACACGTTTGAGTGTTGAATTAATGTTCGAATTCAAGTCTTCTGTTTTGATTATTTTATTTTTACTTTTCTTTCTCTTAGCAGTGGTCGTCTTCATCCTGCCCTCTAATCACTTTCTGTCTCTTCACTTCCTCTCTCATCACTTCCTGTCTCATCACTTCCTGTCTCTTCACAGAAAAAAAGGCTCCACACTCCCCGGGCAAGGTTGCCCAAAGTGTCCGAAAATCGATCACTTTATTCGGGGGAGACGCCGCACCGAAGCCCTTGTTCCAGCTCTATTGCATTCGGAACAGAATGTGAGAGATTGCCACGCCCCCTGATTTGCATATTAGAACATGAAATACGGCATTATGAAATAAATACGGCATTATGAAATAAATACGGCATTATGAAATACGACATTATGAAATACGACATTATGAAATAAATACGACATTATGAAATAAATACGCCATTATGAAATAAATACGCCATTATGAAATAAATACGCCATTATGAAATACGCCATTATGAAATAAATACGCCATTATGAAATAAATACGCCATTATGAAATAAATATGCCATTATGAAATACGCCATTATGAAATAAATACGCCATTATGAAATACGCCATTATGAAATAAAAGTGTCTATAAATAAGTAAATGTATTTCATATTTATCTATTTATTGCCTAATTTATTTATTTCACGATTTATTTAAATGCATATTTATGTATTTATTCATTTATTTAATTATCGCTAAAACGGCATTCCATAGTGAGGCTCCTCTTTGTTCTCTCCCTCCTGCTCAGGAAAAACGACCTAATTAGTCATTTTCCACGTCTTTAATGGCTTCTGCTGCTGACGGGTCGCAGATGTCGGAGGCCGAGGTTTATTTGGAGCACTGATCAATGTCGCAACATGACGACGGCTGATGCAGCGCTAACAGCTAACAGCGCTAACAGAGCTGCTTGAGGGCTCCTGCTTTCACATTAACGCGTGAGTAATAATGACTCCTTCATATACGATGATAAGGAGGAGACTTTAGTACATTTCACTGAGGATCATTTCCACGGTGGCGTAGAACTGAAGCAGATCAGCCACCTGACCTCGTTGCTACGCTGCTCTGAACGTTTGTCCGGCAGGCCGGAGGGAGGCAGGCGTGTTTGTGGGCGTCGACGGATGATTTCATAATCCTCCGCGGGGATTTCATGGTTACACTCGTTGCCGTGGAAACCATAAACAGAATCAAACACGTCTTCATCCAAACCATCCCGCAGATGTTTGCTACATCTGACCTGTCCGGAGACTTAAAGCTGAATGTGACTTCCTTCCTTCAGGGCCGATCGGACGCGTTGGATCGTTTTCATTAAAAAGTTTGTCTGACGCGAAGCGAAACGTGAAGCGAAACGTGAAGCGAAACGTGAAGCTCAACGTGAAGATCAACGTGAAGCGAAACGTGAAGCGAAACGTGAAGCGAAACGTGAAGCGAAACGTGAAGCGAAACGTGAAGCGAAACGTGAAGATCAACGTGAAGCGACTCACGTGTGTGAATGAAGACGGTAACGACAGCGGCTGCTTGTTTGCAGTGAGACCTGTCAATCACAGGAAGCCCCGCCCTGCTCCGTGAGGAGGGATGACGGCGTACCTGGCTGCTGAAGGTGACGTAGTACGTCTCATACTGGAGGCCGGGTGGAGTCCAGAGCAGAAGGACGGAGGTGTCTGTGACGTCACTGGCGCTCAGCTGAGGAACCTCCGACATCACTGGACAGATTAAGATGCTTCATCTTGTATTTTATTTGATTATTCACTTAATCATTAGTATTATTTATGCATTGTACTTTAGTAATGTCATTATTTTTTATTTAATTATTATTATCTATGTATTCACTTTACTATTATTTCCTTTTAGTATATAATCTATAGTATTTAATCTGTATTATTTGTGAATTTAATCATTTGTACCATTCATGTAATCAAGTTATTATTTATAAATTAGCAGTTACTTCATGCAGCTAATTAGCATACGGGAGGTTCAGGTTGCGGATTTGTGCGACACGTGACTCATTTTTGCTTTTATGATTAGACACAATATTAATTTTTTATTGAAGCGTTTATAATTATTCATCTAATTTTGTAATGTAGTTGATATATATATATTTTTATATCTTAACCTTTGATCAAACTATGGCAGGATTATGGCAGGATTCCTGGAGGATAATTAAAGTTATTCTTTTATTAGTATTTTATATGTAAAATAATCCAGCATTATCAGCAGGAACTTTTTTTTATTGAGGAGAGGAGTGAGGTCTATAATATATATTTATTGTGTAAATCTAGTCACGTGACGTATAACTGCAGTTAAAATACCGCACTGTAAAAAGGCAGTAAAGTTTTGAGTCCAGATGGAGGTATTGACCTGCACATGATGGGACGGGACAAGTCCCCGTGCTGTCACTCACCGGTGTCACAGTCGGGTCCCGCCCATCCGTCGTCACACCGGCTGCAGTCCGGCCCGGTGAACCGGTTCTGGCAGACGCACCTCCCTTTGGCGCAGCGCCCCCTGCCGCTGCAGTTCCCGGGGCAGTTGGAGCGGCCGCAGTCGGCTCCGTGGAAGCCGGGGAAGCAGACGCACGTCCCCCCCGAGCAGCGGCCCTGGTCGCTGCACTGGTTGGGACACTCGTCCTCGTCCCCTTGGATGGAGCTGCCGGGACCTGCAGCGGGGGGACAGGGGACAGGGGACAGGGGGACGGGTTGTTACCCCTCCAAACGTAGGATTATACCAGGATATTGTAGTTTAGTTAAGTTTTGATTGTTTCAAAGTGTCAAAACATTTGGAAACATCTATTGTCCAGTCAGTCGTGATCAGGACGGACCGACAACCTGCAGCTCAGAAGCTTGAGCACACACACACACACACACCCACACACACACACACACACGCACACACACGCACACACACACACACACACGCACACACACACGCACACACCCACACACACGCACACACACGCACACACACACGCACACACCACACACACGCACACACACGCACACACACACGCACGCACACACACACACACGCACACACACACACGCACGCACACACACACGCACACACACAGACACACGCACGCACACACCCACACACACACACACGCACACACACACACACGCACGCACGCACACACACACACACACACGCACACACACACACACACACGCACACACACACACACACCCACACACACACACACACACACACACGCACACACACACAGAGCTTAGCTCACGCTCGCAGCTCTGCCAGGTCATAATGGGTCCACTATGACGAGGCCCTGAGTAATGAAGCGAGAACAGAAATCTGTTTAAAATGATTTAACTGAAAGCTCAGTGAAAAATAATGAATAAAAATACCAAGTACAAAGTACAAGAGAGAAGTATTCAATACACAACAGACACATCAAACCACCATAAAGACACACAACACCTCAAAGAGACACATCACCTAAGTTGCTTTGGATAAAACATTTTATTTGATTTTGGTTCCTTAATTTGTTTATTTCTAAATCTATAATCTCTCATTTCTCATGAATTGTTCCTCACGACTTCCTTCTGCTGGGTTGTGTAGCACTGTGTGTAACACTGAAATGAGTTTGACCCCTCTGATCTACGTTGTTTGTGTCACATGATGAAACTTTCCAATATTTACTCTCTTTTAATCTCAGTCTTTAGTCTCCACCAACTCCTGACCGGAATATCCGCTTTTTACAGCTTTTATTCTGAAAGAGATGCTGTGCTATGTTCTCACGATCGCACAAGACATAAACTCATGTCTTCATGTCTTCACTCATGTTTACTGAGGGAATAAATCACGTTCTCATAGACGTCTATGGGAGCAGAGGAGTCGCCCCCTGCTGGTCACTACAGAGAATGCAGCTTTAAGACCCCACCAGCACAAACAAACACACAACATTTACTCTAAAAACAATGATCATGTTGTTGTACCTTCGCTCTCCTTAGAGGTGCAGCTGCCTCCGTCAGCTCCTCCACATTTCTCCCTGAGGGTCGACACCTCCCTCTCCAGACGCTCCAGACGATCCCGCAGGGCGGCGAGGTCCGCCTCGCACCCGCAAGACCCGGACCTGGACCCGGAGGACGGAACCAATGTGATCCGATGGGTCAGAACCAGAGGGGAACCCGGCGTCAGGTCGACCTCTTTCCCTGAGAGAGGAGCCGGGTGGGATTAGGACTTCAGGGGAACATCTGAGACGTCAAACTGATGAACGAAGGCGTGCGGGTTCTACCTCCCACTCTGTCCGACCCGTCCTCCTGAGTCCCGCAGCCCTCGGAGACGACCACCTGCAGCGAGGACAGCGTCAATGTCCAAGATTCTCAAAAACATAACCAGCTTTACGAAGGATTGTTTTAGATGAAAACTCCCCCTCGACTTTTCCCCATTTTACTTTCCTACAAATGTACATGGTTCTCCACACAAGTTCTCTAATCACAATGTCACAGGCAACCACGTCTCACCTTGATGGAGTCCGGCCTGGCGTCCCTCGACAAACTTTGACCTCTGACCTGGAGCTGGTCGGAGGGCGTTGGGGTCGGGAGGGCCGGAGCAGCCAGGAGGAGGACGAGGAGGAGGCGGGGGGCGAAGGGACCGGTACGCATTGTTTCCAGCAGGCAGGTGGAGGAGGCGGAGCTAAGATCCCACACAGGTGACGGCGTGCTCTCCTTTTTTTAAAAACAGAAAGGTTTGGATCGTGTTGAAGGTCATCACCATGGGAACAAGAAGTTCATATAGACGACTCGTCTGTGATTGGTTCATTCCTTACTGGTGTAGCTGCTTACGGTCTTTTTAGAAGGATTATGGAGCCACTTCCAGACAAAAAAAATGTGAACCCTTAAGTTTAAGTTTATAATATATTTTTTCACTTTCAGACTTTTGACCCTTATGTTGCGTAGGGGGCGGAGCATCAACTGAAAGGGGCGTGACATAATGAGTGACAGCTTAACAAATAAGGCTGAGGGATTCATTCATCATTCAAGAGAGAAGTAGAGTCATATTTAAACAGACTGCTATGAGACTGCAGCAGGTCGCCCCCTGCTGGTCAATAGAGAGAATGCATTAGCTTCACTTGTCAGAACCAAAGATTTTCTAATATGGAAAGATGTGGCACTCTCTGGTTACGTCCGGGTTCTGGACGGGCTGCAGTAACACGTCTCTGTCCACGCGGGGCGCTCGTAGGCGAGTGCAGAATGCGTTGGACTCTATGAGGCTTCAACCCCTAAAGTCTTTTATTACATTTTTTGTCAAGCTATTTGAAACTTGCATTCAAAAGGGGGGCTAGAATAATACACTCAGCTGAAATTTGAATTTTTAAGTTCACTAATCTGTTCTAAAAATCTGTTCAAAAAATGTGATGACGTCACATATCTGCATGCTGTCGGAGGTGCTGCTTTACGGCCATTTCCTCTGCGATCTCTTCGGCACTTCTGAATCATGGCTTCCTTTCTCATGGCATCAGCAACATGATGGACAACGATAACACCAGCTGCTATTTGAGGTAAACTTCGACAGAAAGTCCTCCTAAACTTTATATTTCTGCTTTAGCTTCAGCTGCCATCAGACGGGGTCTCTGGTCGTCATCGGTCGCAATCCGTCACTGACCAATCAGCATTCATTAGCAGAATGCTAGCGTGTTCCGGCCAACAACGGCCCAACCTGTGAGAAATCGAAAGGACCTAAGTACTCATTCATTCCACTTTTGGTCTGTAATCTATATTGAACTTGCGGAATCAACAATAAAATCTACTTTGATTCAGCGTCAAGCAGGAGAAAGAGCTACATTTAGCCGTCTAGCTCCATAGAGTCCAATACGATCTGCACTCGCCTGCGATCACCTCCAGTGGAATTTAACGGAACTGCAACCAAGATCGATACAAATGGTCCTGAATAGGGAGGCCCAGGCTCTCCTTAGGCTCTGTCAGAACCTGAGTCTGGACTTTTTGGGGTGAAATAGTTTGATTGGCTGTTTGTAATGTAATGATCACACGCACCTTGTTAAGTCTCGATGATGCAACGATTGAAGTCTGAGCAGCCAGACGAGAATTTCACACAAACAGTGGGAAGAAAAAAGAAGCTCATAAAGTGTTTCGGGTTTTCGACTTTCCTCAATTTTGTCAATTAATGAAAAATACAGATTTTACATGATATTAATGATTAACTGGAAATATTTACATATTCAGTGAATTCATCTTCATCAAATGATTCTGCATTACAAGATATTGAATGCAGATTGATGAAACTGATTTAAAAGGCTGCAACATAACTGAATTGTTTCTGCACTATTTAAAACTTTAATGCATTAGAACAAAGTTGTTCTGAAGAAGTAGAATCCACCTGACTCATGCTAGTGAAGTAAACATCTGCATCGTAACATCTGGAGAAACACATGTTGCTCATGTTCCTGATTAACGTTGATCCGGCAGAGATGAACTCACTTGCAGAGGATTACACACAAGATATTAAAACATTAAAAAGATCATTGCAATACATTGACTTTTTATGACAAATGCCTAAATGGTTTCTTTACTGTTGTATCATCAGTTATCCTTTGTTTTACATTTGTTATTGTTTTGCCGAACGGTTTCAGCTCGCATTGATTCATTTGCAGATCGATGACGTCTCTTCGTGCACATTGGTGCCGTATCCGTAACCTCAATGAACATATTTTAAAAGCCAGGACGGTTTGAATGAAAGAAGCATTAGGAGAAGATGTGGAGAAGCATCTTACCTGCTGTGAACCCGCTGATCTTCTCCTGAGGAGCTCCCTCCGACTGACCAGCAGGACCACGGAACCAGTTCGAGGAGGAGGAGGAGGAGGAGGAGGAGGAGGAGGAGGAGGAGGAGAAGGGGGAGAGCTGGGAGGGGTCCTCATTCCTGAAGAATTGTTCCTCCTCTCTCTTTCTGATGTCATTCTCCTTAAGGGTCCCAGTTGGGCGGAGGATTTGCGATGGAAAACATCTCGAGGTTCGATGTGTTGAAACTAGAGATTGAGACCATAAGCTCATGTTTACGAAGTAGAGTCGTTTGTAAATCACTAAAGAACTTTGTGTTCTATTTAATCAAGTAGAATTAATTTATGTATTTGGTTCATAAAATGACGCAGCGGCGTCACTGTAACCCAAGTTGAGGCCTTCAAGTAGCTTGTTTGATCCAACCAACACGCCAACAAGCCAACATGCCAACAAGCCAACCGGTCAACATGCCAACATGCCAACAGGCCAACATGCCAACATGCCAACAGGTCAACATGCCAACAGGTCAACATGCCAACATGCCAACCGGTCAACATGCCAACCTGCCAACATGCCAACAGGTCAACATGCCAACATGCCAACATGCCAACATGCCAACAGGTCAACATGCCAACAGGTCAACATGCCAACATGCCAACCGGTCAACATGCCAACCTGCCAACATGCCAACAGGTCAACATGCCAACATGCCAACATGCCAACATGCCAACCGGTCAACATGCCAACATGCCAACCGGTCAACATGCCAACCTGCCAACATGCCAACAGGTCAACATGCCAACATGCCAACAAGCCAACATGCCAACATGCCAACAGGTCAACATGCCAACATGCCAACAGGCCAACATGCCAACATGCCAACAGGCCAACATGCCAACAGGTCAACATGCCAACAGGTCAACATGCCAACATGCCAACCGGTCAACATGCCAACATGCCAACCGGTCAACATGCCAACATGCCAACAGGTCAACAGGTCAACATGCCAACAGGCCAACATGCCAACCGGTCGACAGGTCAACAGGTCAACGCAATCACCGCATTTACGAATGAACCTCAGGAATGATTCAACTCAACATTTTTTCATGAATTGATCAGAACGGATTGATTTTCTTTCAGTGAGCTCACGGAGAGCGTCCATCAATAAGCTTCAATAAGTCAGAGGATGAAGATGAGATGTTTGGCCTCTGAAATAAATCAAGTTTATTGACCCTTTAGTTTACCAGTGCCACAGAAACAGGGGCCAGATGCCCAAAGGAGCGACGGCGAACTGCTCCTGAGCGAAGCTGGAGAATAACCAGCGTGTGGATCCTGTAAGACGCAGGAGGGCTAATCGGACTAACTGTTGGAGGAGAGAATCATTGTGTACGAACTGTTTCCTGTTGATCACAGGAATCCGTCGTCTTGCAGCTCTGTATGAATCTTCTCATTTGCTTCCTGACCTGTTGAAGCTCATGCAGCACATCTCAGCTGGATCTCTTGACAGAACGAGTGATGTCAAATAACAAAAATCAAAGTGCTCCCCCGGGACGCCGTGCAGACCCTAACTAGCTTCCTGTGGCCAGATGTTGGACGTGTGTGTGAGGTCATTCCTCCCCTGAGCTTCCCCTTCTCCTCATCAAAACAAAGTGACTGTGTTCTGTTTCTGCAGCTTGACTCAACCCCCCCACGCCAGAAAATAAAATCTATCAGTAGTTTTTGTTTGTTCGGAGCTCGCTGCTTCTGGGAGCACCTCTCCGTCCCGGGGGGGGGGGGGGACGCCCCGTCCTTTCTAAGGTGCAAGATGGGACCTCAGGACGGATCAGGTTTTCATGAGCTCAGGGTCGCACACTAAAGACACACAAAGGACTCGCAAAGGGAAAGCTGGGCCTCCCCCCCCCCCCCCCCCTCTCCGCCCCCCCCATCCAGTTCCAGGACACACGTTTGGGAGCATTGATCAGCACAAACAACATATTTTTCTGTGACGATGGAAGTTTATTTTAAAAGTAACGCATTCATTCAAACAGGCCTTATTTAAATCAATGTTAGTGGCTCTTATTTAAAATAATTAGCACGTCTGAGCTTAAAAACAGTGGATCAAAGGAAAGAAAAGTCTGGCTGTTTCAGGTAGTCTGTTTAGTCTGTCGGTGAAACAAACCTTCACGTCTTTATTTGGTTCAGAATACTACATGCATGACACGACAGACACACACAGGGACGCACACAGACGAGTGCAGTTGGATACACATTAAACGCATGTCGCGTAGCTTCTTAGCTAACTAGCTGATCGTAGCAGACAGCTGCTCGTTTTAATGTCACTTATTGTATCGAGATCAGAATACAAGTACAAACAGTATCAAGTCTTCAGTACAAAAATATTCTGTTTAACACGATGACAGACAAACAACGCAGAAGCGCCGCAAAGTGATAAAATCTCCCTTTTGGTTGTAAAGACGTGAACTTTCCAGAGGAAACGGTTGATAATAGTGACGATGTGGGGACCAGCAGAAGAGGTCGTGAAGGAAAGCAGGTCGCAGGTCGCAGGTCACGCAGGATGAAAGAGTGAACACTTTAATGACGTCACACCTCGATCACGAGCAAAGCGCAGCCGTGACACACAACTCGCCTCGCAGGCAAAGCCACATGTTGATTTACATTGTAAGCACATGCGTGATGCTGGTCCACCTTCTGCTGGGGTATTTATCCAACCGTTACCCGCCTGCTGATGCCTGTGAGCTCTCACACACAGTGTGTTGTCATGTTAACACATGACACAACATGTGGTTGGTGATGTCAAACCAAGAAACTACTTCACCACCTGGTGAATGTATGAAAAACTGGATTTCTGTTCAGATAATAATGTACAAACGCAGCGACTTGCAGGTTTCACTCGTTTCATTTGTGGACACGAGGGTCTCCTGCTGGTCGGCTCCTTGTTGCTGAAACCACATTCAGCGTCTGAGGTTTGTGGAAAAGTTCAGAGGCAACACAACAACCATCGATGAAAACTATCATTCATGTATTATTTAACACAGATAAAGCTTTAACTTCTTCATACAGTGAACATATAAAGGCAATGATTCATTTCTGCTACTAAACTTTGTCTAGTTTGTGTTTGCTGAGGTTGATTTCAGTCGTTCCTTCTGTACTTTAACATTAACCATGTTCACTTTTAATTCACAAAATAAAAAAAATACAAAAAGGATCCATAAATATTTGTATACTTTCTAAATAGAAAAAGCTTTTTTCATCCCAAAGGTCCATTTAGTCCCAAATTAAAGTCATGACACATTTAGATTGATGGATTTTGCTAAAACGTTGTGAAAGAGGGAGCTCATGTGACCAGACGGCTCCTGCGTTACGTTACGGACGCACATTTAGACACAGCTGGTTAAAACATCAACATCTGGATGGGGGGAGTGGGGGGGCGCTCTAAAGCCCCCCTCTGAAACACAGCTGTGAGGTTAATGGTTCCCGGGAGGTCAGAGGAGGCTTTTACCTGCAGCACATTAAAATACAAAACACAAAATGAGCACGAAGCCTTTTAGAATTTACAATAAAAAAATAAACGGATTACATAAATATATATATTAAACATTTCTAAAATAAAAGAAGACCAACGAATGTTTTCACTTTAAAGAACAAAATTTCCCTTCAAGTACAAATATTGATTTATTTTATTACTTATTCACCAAACTTTTCTCTTTTTTACATTTTGCTGCTCCAACAAACTCTCTCATCAAGTTTTGGACATTACAAAAAGACACAGGAAGTGTTAGAAGTTTAACATTTGTACAATATGTTGTCTTTATTCTTAATGAATAAAATTTGAAACTTAATTCTGAACAATAAAAAAATGTATGTTTTGGCAAATATATTTAAAATATTAAAGTCCACACCAGAAGTCTGTTTCGTTTCCACGAGTCTCTTTATTGTAAAGACTTTTTTGTCAAAAGATAAAAAAAAATATTTAAAAAAAGACAAAACCAAGAAAAGTATCTACAGAGGAACATTAATATTTACAAGTATTAAATAACCGACATTCAAAATGAACATTTTTAATAAAAGCAGACGCCGCATGAAGCAGGGAACAGGAAGTGGAATCTGAAGTTTCATTCATAACGCAATTAATTACAAGGTTAATCAAGGACTCAATTATTACCAATATTTCTTTGACGTTTAGTTTTTTACTCCGTTAAAATGTTTTTTAATTTATATATTTTCTCTTGGTGTATTATTAACATTATTAGTTTGTTTTTTTTTAATTTTCCAATATGTTACTATCTGTTGATACGATTTATTTTCGTATCGATACCGATTTTTGACTGAAACAATGAACCGATCAATCAATCGATCGTTTGTTTTAGCATACTAACAAAAATGAAAGAACCACACAGGAAACAGCAAAATGTTTCAGCTTCTGTCAGGAACCAAAATATGTGATCAGATATACAATTAATACATATTAATACATTATAATTATATATATATAATGATAATAATAATAATTATCTGACTATTTCATCAGAAATAAATCAGATGTTTTAGAAACAGCGGATACTCTGCTGTCTACTTTTATGTTACAATGTATTTCTACACACACACACGTACACACACACACATACACACACACACACACACACACACACACACACGTACACACACACACACACACACCTGACGAGGCAGCCGACTAACAACAAAACAACACAAACATAAACACGTAAAGAGGAAGTGACCCGATCCTTCGACCTTCCACGTAACGTTTATTGCTGATCAGAAGGCGTGACTGAGCGGTGTTGTGATGTCACTTCCTGTTCCCTGGACACTCACCACTAAACATGAAAAACGCAGTGCGACTAAAGAAGTACTCTTGTGTAGCGGAGCACTACGGGTGGCGTTTGTTTTAGTTTAGTGACGGCTGATTGATTTATTGATTATGGATCAGAGTCCTTGTTGCCGGGTTACCTGTCATCCCCCCTCACACCCCCTCTGATTGGCTGATCAGATACTCTGCTGTCTGTCGGCGGGCGGGCAACGGTTGCCTCAGAGACGAGTGGTGGTGGTGGCGCCCCCGCAGGGAGGTGTGGTTGCCGTGGTGGTGGGGGGAGGAGGGGGGGGGGCGGCGGCGGGTCGCGGAGGGAAGGCGGGACGGCGGAGGACTTGATGGGGACGATGCGGGTGTCCATGACCTCGCAGTCCACCTGCATCATCATCTCGTAGCCCCGAGAGGAGTTGTAGAGGCTCTCTGAGAGGGGGGGGGAGAAGGCAAAGGTCACATGACTTGTACTGTTCAGTCATCTTTCATTTAACTACTCACTCAACTGCAGAGCCTCAGTAGATTATTGCTGCTTTGTCACTTTGGATTAAATACTACATTACCCATGATCCTCCGCTGCTCTTTGTTAATGTGAAGGTCAGAGGAACAAAAAGATGAACCGACTCAAGCTGCTAAAACGTTCATTTCTTTTAACGATCTTCTCGCTGAGGTGCATCTTGGGAGTTGTAGTCCCCCTTTTTAATGGAGACAGTTTAACAAGCTGCATAACTCACCGTTCACAGACATGGCCGGCATCACCAGCGACATCTTAGGGCGGCTAGTTTTGTTGTGGCTGATGGCCGGCAGCAGCAGGTGATCCTGGGGGGGCGAAATGCAGGGGTCAAAGGTCAGAGTAGAGGATTCATGGAAAAACCTGCCAATAGCAGCCCAGTATGTCAGAATCAAGTAGTTAGTGACGTTGAGAGTAAAGATCGGCACATTAATTCCTCTTTAGACGACGCCGCTACAGGCACTTCCAATCAAAACCACCTTTATCAATACGGACAGGGTGGGATTTGTGGGGGGGATGGGGTGGATTTACCCCCCTCTGGTTTTCCTATCCCCCCCTCTGCTAAATTATTTGTATCTCCGGGGGGGGCCAAGCATTCCCTCCCTTGATAGCAATTAACTCTTGAGATCCAACGATCTTCAGTGTCGATACATCAGAGCAGCCGTTCAGCAGCTTCTGGCAGACGGCGCATATTTCTGAACGTCATCCAACACAAACACATTTGGTTCCCTACGTGCAGCGCGTGATGTGCGTGTGCGGATGCAAATGCGCGATCATATGGACACGGAGGTGCGCCGCTCTCCCCCCTCTCCCCCCCGGTCAGCCCGCATGCCGACACCGGAAATCCCCCCCTCTGCTTTTTTGTCAAATCGCACCCTGAATACGATTCAGTGATGTGAAGAAGAGACAAAGAGAAAAGAATTCCTGCATATTTGAAGGTTTTAAACGTCCAAAGCACCGCGTGCTGTTGTTATTTTTCCCCTCATCGAGGAAAAGGAGGCCAAACATCAACCGCGTAAGTGATCAATGAGTGTGATCGGTACCCGTCTGAAGGACACCACGTAGAACGTGTCTTCTCTGCGGTCGATGGCGTCCATGAAGTCGCTGTAGGTGAGCTGAGGACCAGGAAGCACCTGCAGCTGACTGCAGACAGGAACAAGGTCGTTAGTGGGTCTTCCTTCAAAATAAAAGAGCCAAACACATCAAACATTCACTCAAGACCAAAAGGTGACATTTACATATTATCAGATCTATTGATCACTCAAAGTGTGCGAGCGGGTTTCCAACTGGAAATGTTAGAGGCGTTTCCTGGTTTTCATCTTTGATAAAATACTGAAGTATCATTGAGTTCATTAATTCAGTTATAAATACGTTCTCGGTTCCAATAAGCAACCAGAGAACATCTGCTTCCACCTTTCTATAGAGCGGTGGGCCTGAATCGGCAGATATCTGGAGAAGTTGGTCTTCCTCAGCTGAGCTTTCTGCAAAGACGAAACCAGACAGAAGAACAATTCATATAAACTGAACCTCACGGCTGAATTCTGCAGGACGTGAATATCTGTACTGAATCAAAGTCGTGTGGCGAACCTGGGCGATCTTGGCTTTCTTCGGAGCTTTGGGTTTCCCTCCAGACTTCTTCCTGTCGATCTGATGCCGTTGAACCCAGCCCCTCAGCTCGTCTGCCAGCCTGAGGAACCGGAGGAACCCGGGGGGAAAACATGACATTAACGGCGTCGCTCGGTCACATGGAGTGGACCATGTGAGGACAAACATCAACGCGTGACTCACCTGAGGGACTCTGAGCGGTTAAACTGTCGGCAGTCTGAAGAGCTGAAGTAACGGTCGATGTCCTGAAGCACCAGATCCTTCATGTCACTGAACACGTCGCTGAGGTTCCTACACACACACACACACACACACACACACGCACACACACACAGTTTGTGTGTTTTACTGGCTCATGGGTTTGTTTATTTGAGCCTCCTTCTCCTTCCTCCTCACTCGGGTCAGACTGCTCCTCGTTGTCACCAGACCCACAGAGTGTGTGTGTGTGTGTGTGTGTGTGTGTGTGTGTGTGTGTGTGTGTGTGTGTGTGTGTGTGGAGTTCAGTTGGTGGTACTTTGCATTGACTTGTTGTCCCGATGGTAGTAAGACATTCCTGACGTGTCTTCAGAGGAGCTGAATGACGACATTTTACCCTTTTTAATGGACTTAATTCATGATTCATTGAAGAGTGATCTGATTGGCTACCTTTTTTTTTAGTTTGAGGACATGAATCAAGAAGTCGGAGTGATTGATCTCACCTGAACTGATAGGCCTCCGCAACCTCGTCTCCTGCGTCCTCCTCCGTCTCCATCCGGTCCTCCACTCTGCTGGGAGGCTCCTGCCGTCGTCGTTGTCGTTGTTGTTGTTGTCGTTGTTGTTGTTGCGGTTCGATATCCAGCAGGCGGCGCCCCGTGTACGTCACCACGCCGTCCTGCAGGCCCGACAGCTTCCTGTCCGAGATGCTGCCGTAGAGAAGAAGCCAGAGCTCAGAGACAATTCATTGATTAGAATAAATAAGTAGTGGATATCTATGAACGTGTCCTCCTGGTTCCTAAAGGTCAGAATGTCTCCGGAGGGGAAACATGTGAGAGGATGAGCAGGAGTTAGCGCCACCTGACGGGTCCGAAGCTGAAGGTCATGAACAGCAGGACGGCCATCACACACACGGCCTTCTTGTTGCTCGCCGAGTCGCCACCCTGAAAGAACGAAGATCAATTCAATGAAAACAACTCGTGAGGAAGGAAAAACACCCTGATTGGCATTTGTTGCGCAGGTTTCGCTTTGTGTCTTGTGGCTCATGTTGTTGACAGAGTCCATCAGCAGCTCTTTGCACATTTCTGGGCAGATACTGAGCGTTCCTCATTCTACCGATTAATCACCTAAATGATACAATGAGAAGCTCATTAACGCATAGCGACAACGTGATCAACATAAACAGTAAGACACTATTTAAAGCAACTGGAAACCAAGTTGTGGCCTCGAGCGGCAAATTGGTGTCAACAATGTAGAAACATCAGGGAGAGCAGCTGGAAACACATTTGTTATTGGAAGCAAAGCATCAGGAACGTGAACGTCTGAAGGACTCCGTCTCCTTGTCGCCCAGCTGAGCGACATCTCACCTACAAACCTACAAGTCCCATGATGCATCACTCTCCCTCTTTTCCAGAGGTCTTTTTTCTATGTCAACATAAATGAGTTTCTCTGAACTCAGGAATGATTCACTTTAAATATGCGGAGAAATTTACCAGAATTCAAACCTTTCTTCCAGAACTTTGGAGATGTTCACTGCATCATGGTAGCTTTTCATCTGCTGATGATGATTAAATAAAGATCGGTCTAACGTTGTTTTCTACTTTTTCCATAATGGCTCATGTTAAGCTAAACTAGCATTTGACAGTGATGGCTACTGAGGAGGAGGAGCAGCTGTCACTAGAAGGAGACAGAGGGTGAAGGAGATGAAGAGTCGGCCCCTCCTCACCTCTTTGCCGGCCAGTCTCTCCCTCAGCGCCTGGTTCTCACGGCGCAGACGCTCGTTCTCCTGCTGCGCCTCCCTCAGCTGGGACTCCAGGTTCTGCAGGTACTCCTTCTTCTTCTTCCTCGACTGGCAGGCCGACTCCCGGTTCTTTATCATCCGCTGCTGCCTCTTCATCACCTTCATCTGCAGCAGGAGGAAAAGGTTCAAAGCATAAAAAATATAATATTTTGTTCTAAATACAATGAAAAACAGAATATTTTATTAACTTTGTGAAGCTCCAGCTTGTGTGACAGTCAATGCTCTTTTTCTTAATCCTACTCACATCAATGTCTTTGGAGTTGTTGCCGGGCAACGCCGCCATCGCCGGGACGATGGGCTTGCTGGCGGGCGGCGGCATGGGGCTGGAGCAGTGCTGGGGGACGCCGGGAGAGACGGGCTCCATTTTCACGATGGCCGGAGGCGAGCCGAGGCAGAGGGAGGGGGACAGCACGACTATGGGGGAGACGGGGGAGGAGTCATCAGCACTCTGACCAACTATCGGAGCTCAAGGACTCGAGGGACTCAAACGCTCACCCGGTCGGCTCTGGTCCATGGGGGGCAGGCCCTGCAGGATGAGGGTCTTGGCAGGCGGGGGGGCCTGCGGGAGGGGCTTGGGCTGGATGGGGGGCTTGGTGCTCAGGATGGAGCTGGCCTTCAGCGAGGCCGGGCCCTGCAGCACTGCAGGAGACACAAAGACAACGCGTCAGAGGACGTGGCCGAGTTCACCGAGCCGCCGTCGGCATGGCAACCCACCGGCCGGCGCCTGGGCCGCTAACCGCGCCGGCATCCGCGGGGGAGGCACGGCCGTCGTTGCCACGGTGATCTCCATGGACCCCAGAGGAGGGGAGAGCATGTCCCCGTACATGTAGGGGGGAGTCGGGGGGTTCTCCCCTTTGATGGTGACCTGCAGTCAGATTACAGGAACGGCAACATTCAAATACACAGTTTAAGGACAAATGAATATTCGGAAATACTGGTAGATTTAATAGTTTAACAGACAGATGTATAGTCTTACTAACGTCGGTACATTCAGTACGACATACACACACACACACACACACACACACACACACACACAGACCTGTGGGTCTGGTGACAACGAGGAGCAGTCTGACCCGAGTGAGGAGGCAGGAGAAGGAGGCTCGGCTTTGACCTGGAACACTGGACACACAAATAAACAAACACATGAACCAGTAAAACACACAAACGATACGTGTGTGTGTGTGTGTGTGTGTGTGTGTGTGTGTGTTTATTCAAGCAGGAGAACTAACACATTTCCAGCGGTAGCGGCTGAGTGATGGTCATCTCACTCTCCATCACAGGAGTTTCTCCTTCAGAGAAAATAAAGACAAAAACGTTCAAGGTTTTTAAAAGCTTCACATTAATAACTCCATTCTTATTGCAACAAGTCGTAAAGTTAAGCGCCCGACGTCCGTACCTGTGAGAAGGTTGTCGTCCAGGTGTTGCCACGGCGACGTGGGGTTGTCAGGGTCGAGGGTGAGCACGAGTTCATTGACGAACTGAGGGAGGAGTCAGGTGGAGTAAAATCAATTGTTCATGTTTCCACATATATAATAAATATTAGAGATCAATAATGGGCAGCATAACTAACACAAGCCAAATTAAAATACAACATTTGGACAGGATTTATGGACATTCAGGGATCTAATCTGTGACTGAAACTGTTAGTAAATGGTTTATATGGAGTTTCTTAGACTGTGACCAAGTATTGTTTACCAATTGTTCTCTCTCTCTGTGTGTGTGTGTGTGTGTGTGTGTGTGTGTGTGTGTGTGTCTCGGGCAGAAGCCCCTTTTCTTTTGTCTCCGTACCGACGGCTCGTATTTCGGCCGGCGGTGGACGTTGGCATCGGCGTCCTCCCCCTCCTCCATGCTCTCACACTGGTACAGGCAGGCATCTGAGGAGAGACGGGTCCAAACACACCACAGAGAGACATTAGAGTTATTAATAACTAACGCATGAACCAGGATGCGTCCGCGCACAGCCTGAATAACACAGATGAATAAAAATAATCTTTTACCAGTACCCCCTTACTCAGGATTTAGTGCAAAAACAACACAAGTACAGACTCTGCCCCACTTACTAACAAATACTATTCATATAATAATCAACAAACACATCCTGTTAAAGCGAACACTGTGTCTCTGACAAAACAAACGCATTCATACTACTGTACCGAACATTTGATTACCGTTTTTCTATACACGCACATCTCTTTGGTTTAGAGTTGTATATTTATTGTTCCCGTGTAATACCTGGAAGATCTGCAGCTGTAGTACAATAAATAAGGGCACGTATACACAGTTCATACTGTAGACATTCATGCACACTACTACGCGTTTACTTCATCATTACACCAGCTGCTACACACGTTCCACCGCTCGTGTTCAACGGCAAACGCGTCACCACTGCGGAGGCAGAGGACACGTGTGTTCTTTTAAAGGCGTGACGTCACGCGTCCACCCGAGAGGCAAACATCACATCCGGGTGTTCTGACTGAGGAAGCCTACACGCAAACACACGCATTCACGCACTGCAACCGCGTGCACAGCCACCTGTTATATGACATATGATGTGATGACATATGACGGGAGGATTGAAACGCAGATGTTGAAGGAGACTTAACCGTTTTAACGGGGAGCTGCGTTGCGATGGGAAACCGCACCCGCTAGCTTAGCAGCGTGCAAAACACGTTAGCTTACCGTTGGAACAGCTCGCAGACGTGAACTTACCCCAGTCTTCGCTCGTCAGGAGGTTATCGGCGAAGAAACGACTGTCCAGGTCAGATAGGAGGTCCGTACTCATAGCCACAAAGGCGAGGTGTAGTGGGGGCGGGGGGAGACGCTGCAGTCCGAGAGCGACGCGATAACAAACACTGGAACAATATGGCCGCTGTATTTAGCATTAAGGATCCCGAGGGGGCTTAGCCGTGAATAGCATGTGTCGGTCCAGATAAAGTGTGTTTCCCGCGTCGGTGAGATGATTTATTTGATTAATTTGCACCTTCCGAGGATATGTCGGCTCTACCCGTCGCCTCGCATATGACAAACAAGGAAACGCACTTCCAAAAGGTCACCGCCCCAATCGGAAACAGAACAGCCAATCGGAGCGGAGGAAGGGTGTGATTGACTAAGAGACGGACCAATAGGATTGGAGTGCCGCACTAACCTATTGCTGATATCGCTGAAGAGAAAGCAGTTTAAAGGTGATTCTGTCCAATCACAAAAGCGCGTTTTGATGGACAGGAGCAACACACCAATAAACGTGGAGAAAATCCGGCGTCCCTATGATGAAGTGACAAAGTGTAAATCAACAGTTTTTGTTAATTGACTGTTTTTGATTGTGGACATAATGATTAATTGAGTTAGATAACGCAAGAAAAACATCGCTGATTGACGTTAGCTGGTGCAATTGAAAGCATTTAGTCCTCAGAGTGTATTTTCCTAAATCTAAATTAAAAAATTGGACATAATCTGTTACGTAGACTGAACCGTTTTTATGTATTAAATACAAAATATTCCTTAAAAGATCCAAAAACGGACATGGTGAATTGAATCGTTCCACTTTATGTGAAAATATCAAGGCTGCAAAGAGCAACAGAAAAACCCACGACTTTATTAAAGGTGCCACAAAACCAACCAATCGGAGAATTAAAGAAGGTCAATTGTGATTGGCTGTTGGTCTCCTCAAAATAAAAAAGGAAGAAAAAAAGTGCCCCAAAAAGGATCAACTAAGTCGGACACTTTGAGCCTGGTGTACGTGGCGGCCTGCGCTGCGCTGTGGGTCTGTGTGAAGAGTCCGATTTAGGCGATACTTTCTGGGGCACAGTGTGTCCGATGCAGGTGCCTCTTTTAGCCTAAATGCTGCAAACTTCAACTCGCTGTAAGCTTCCGCGATGCTGTAGAAGTTCTACTAGCAATTTATGGGGGGGGGGGGGGGGCGACCCGGCACTCCTGCAGTTGCATGTGCGGTATTTCCCCTACAATGAACTGAAACATGTTGCATAGTTATGGAGCCAAATCCAGGTCAAAAGTTTTGTTCATTCGAAAAAAAAATGTGAAGCTGAAAGTTTAAGTTTTGTTGTTGAACATTTAAAAATACAACATTGTATCCAAAATAAAAATAAGTGGACAAAACTATTTTCGGGTCGAATATAGTTTTGACTGAGTTTAATTATTTTTTTTTGAATAAAATGTTTTTTTTTTCATTGTGTTAGTAGTGGTACATTAGCACTTTCAATAATAATAACTTTTGGTAATAACGGTTTGGTTTGTTATAAACGTCAGAGATCAATAGATCTATGAGACATCCAGCCTTTATATTTGTCTTTGTTTACAACTATATGTTCCTGCTCCAAAGAGGAAACCCTTTGAGTAGCTTTAGTAGCTGTAACTCTCCTGTTTGCAAACATTTTACACCGCTGTCGAGTGAGAGTTTTTCTAACAATTATCTTCATTAATAAACTTTGATGATGTTTGTGTAAAGTGTAAAGAAAGTTTACCTCGGTCACGTGACTCCAGTACTTGAGCATTGTAGAAATGTTTGGCTGATGAACATCAGCGTGAAACTTCTCAACAGGATTACTTTTATAAATAAAATGATTACAAACTTTCCACACATTTATGTTTAAATTTGTTGAAGAGGTTTGTTTTATTTTTGTTACTAATTTAAAGTCAACGGTTCTTACTGAGGGGATTTTAGATCCTTCTTTTTAGAACTACATGAAGTAGAAAATAAAGGAGCGTAGACGTGTTTTTGTTGCTAGAAAGCGTCTCATAAATGACGGGTAATTTATTAATGATGAAAATTGATAGAAACATAAATACAGTGAAAAAAACGTTTGTGCACTTATGTTTTCATATTAAATCAATGTAATACAATCAATCTAGTACATTTTAATAGGAAAGTTTTGGAATGTAAATTATTAGTAGAAAGTTATTGAAGCAGAATCACATCAAAGAAAAAAAATGGACTAAAAAAATACAGCTCTATAAAATCTCCAATGAGTCACATGACTTCATGCGTTTGGGTTCTTGCGAGTCGTCACTGTCGAGTATGTGACGTCTACTTCGACCAATCCAGTCGCTCCTCGGTCAAAGGGGCGGGGCTTGTCTCCATGCTTCAGACGGGAATAAACTTCCTGCAGAGACACAAAACCAAATGAAAAAGTCATCGTTTCTAATAATCTAAGCTTCTGAATTCAGCTGTTTTTTACATATTAAAACATCACCAAAATGTTTACGCAAAATTAATTTATCCATTAAATACACGTAGTCCATTCAAACTACTTCTTTAAATAAGAAATACACTTTTAATAGTTTGTTTAATTAAAAGAAGAGATGAGGAGGAGGAGGAGGAGGAGGAGGAGGAGGAGGAGATGGTCTTCATCCACTGACCTCTGTGACCTTCTGACCTCTGACTCTTCTGCAGCAGCAAGCAGCCGCTTCACCTGGAGACAAAGAGGGGCAGAGAGCTCTTCTCCTTTAATCTGGATTAATCTGGAGACCTGATGGAACAGCTGCCATCTAGGAGGGTAGACTATGATCTCTGATAACAAATATTTATGAGTGAAGAAAAAGAAAAAGAAGTAGTGGCATTTCATTAGTTTCCCTCTGAAGAAGTGAATCACACAATGGACACACACACGCACACACACACACACACACACACACACCTGAGTGCAGGTAGAGTCCGGCGATGGCGGCGAGGCCCAAGACGAGCACAGCAGGAAGAGCGCAGATCCCCACACTCCAACATGGCCGCCGGGCCGCCCCCCCGGCTGCTGGAGACAGACGCTCGGGGTCAACAGGCGCTTATTGATCGACTCACATTTATGCAAATGTCTGTCTTTCCTTCTTTTGTTAGGCCCGTCTCGTCAGGTCGTCTGGACTCTATGACCTCTGGAGGTGACCAGTGCTTCCACTGCTCCAGTGTGACCCCCGACCCCAAGGCCTGTCTGCCCCCCCCACCTCCAGGTGACGTCCTCTCTCCTGGGAGACATTGATTCCTCCCCCCACCTCCAGGTTACCTCCTTCCCCCTGGGAGACATTGACTCCTCCCCCCACCTCCAGGTGACCTCCTCTCTCCTGGGAGACATTGACTCACCCCCCACCGTCAGGTGACCTCCTTCTCCCTGGGAGACATTGACTCCTCCCCCCACCTCCAGGTGACCTCCTCTCTCCTGGGAGACATTGACTCACCCCCCACCTCCAGGTGACCTCCTCTCTCCTGGGAGACATTGACTCCCCCCCCACCGCCAGGTGACCTCCTTCTCCCTGGGAGACATTGACTCCTCCCCCCACCTCCAGGTGACCTCCTCTCTCCTGGGAGACATTGACTCCTCCCCCCACCTCCAGGTGACCTCCTTCCCCCTGGGAGACATTGACTCCCCCCCCACCTCCAGGTGACCTCTTTCTCCCTGGGAGACATTGACTCCCCCCCCACCTCCAGGTGACCTCCTTCCCCCTGGGAGACATTGACTCACCCCCCACCGCCAGGTGACCTCCTCCCCCCACGCAGACGCTGCCCTCGCAGTGGCCGGTGCAGAAGTACAGCCCGGCGTCTTCCTCCACCAGCCCCCGGATGTGCAGGTGCACGCCCCCCCCCTCCGGGTTGCCCGTGCTGCTGAAGCGGCCTCCGTCCGCACCGTGCACGTTGACCGTGACGTCACCCAGCCTGCTCGGCGTCGCCGTGAGCAGCGGCAGCGGGCGGTCGGAGCGCAGGACGAACCACGTGATCCCGGAGCCGGACGTCAGGTTGCAGGTGAGCGAGACGTTCCCCCCCGCCGGGGCCACCAGGGCCGAGCGGGGGGCGGACGAGGCCGAGGACATGTGACGTCCCGCCATACCTGGGCAGGGAGGACACCTCAGAACCACTTTCTGACATTTGGAGAAGCTGTTGTGAGCGTTCACACAATAAACACAATAAACAACACGCTTCCTCCCCTTCAACCACAAATCATTCAATCACGAATCAATCAATAACTTACAGATGAAAGTGAGGAGCCGAACGACACCCGCCATCGTGGAGAGGAGGAATGATCCTCGACGCTCGTCATTTCCCACGAAACGCTCCGGGACCCCGCAGGGTTTCGTTTCTGCAGAAAACCCGTCACCTTCCACGGGCTTCAAAATAAAAGAAACAAACCTTTAACGTCCTCTCAGAATAAACATGTTTGAATGCCTCTATAGCACTTACTATATTATTTAATTCCCTCACTGACTGTACGGTTTGGTAGTCATTTCATCCGTCAGTTTGTAAACAAGAACAAAAGAGGCGTTTTGAGTAGACCGGAAGTGTCGCTCAGCTGATCTGTCCTGCGTGTGTCTCGCGCTCAGTGCCGAGGAGAGAAGTGAGGACAGATGGAAGTTCTCCACCCGGCGCTCAGCATGACATCCGCCACCAAACGACAATGGTGAGAAACACAATACTTCACGTTGGGAAAGTGGGGCTTGCGCTGGTTGAGGAGTGTAGTAGTAGTAGTAGTAGTAGTAGTAGTAGTAGTAGTAGTAGTAGTAGCTCTGCAGGTTTCCTTTTGGAGAAAACGAAACTTAGTGGAAGGATAATAATAATCGTAATTATTAATACGCTCAGTAAATCTTTTGTTCAACTTTACATATGAATAAATACATTTGTAATAAAAAAATAAGGATATCTCTGCATTTATTCACGTTATTCAGCAAATGAATTCAGATGTATCAACACTTATTTTGTAGGCCTATACTTACGTATATTTAATATTTATGAAAGTTAGTGATAAGATAAAAACGTAAAGCTTGTTTCTGTGGATTTATTGATTTCATTTCCAACAGTGAAATGATTATTGATGTGATTATGAAAGGTGTTCTTTCAGGGCTCTCGGGCTCCTCGCCTGGTTCCTGGGGGCCGCCGTGGTTGGTGAGTAGAGACTTCACCTGAACGTTCCTCTTAATCAATATTAATACAACACGTTGACTTACGGAGCACTGCGCTTATTCACCGAGCTCAACCTCAAACCTTTAGTTTATTTTGAAGAACCCGACGCCAGAAACGTGTTGTCTGCTAGTCGGGCTGAGAAGGTGTTTCCTCCCTCCACCTCTTCCTGCAGACTCCTCCCCCAGCCTCCTCCTCTCCGTCACCTCCAAGGTGGGGAACCAGGCGGTGCTCCCCTGCAGCTGGAAGCGGCGCCTCGGCGCGGCGGCGCAGCCGCTCTGCCACGTCCAGTGGGCCGCGCCGCCAGACATGCTGTTCGAGCTGCGCGGGGCGCAGCGGTGGGAGGCGGAGCGGCTGCGGGGCCGGGTGGAGGTCCCCGTGGAGAAGCTGGACTCCGGGGACTGCTCGCTGGTCATCAGCGACGTCCAGATGGGCGACGCCGGGGGATACGACAGCTTCATGGTGGTGGGGGGCCACGCCGGGGCCTCAAAGCGCCAGGTCTTCATCCAGAGGGTCCGGCTGCTGGTGTCGGGTGAGTGGATTAAGTGTCTCCCACGTGCTCGTTGGGGTCACATCTGGACGTTGAATCCTCGCCCAGCTCAAAGCTTCGTTTCCTCCTCAGACCACAAGGCGACCGAGTCCAGAGGACCAGGAGAGGACCTGGTCCTGGACCTCTACACCCGCCACTCAAGGACAGTCGTCTTCCAGGACCGGTGAGCGCATGTCCTCCTGTCAGCGCCCCACGTCTCCGTAAAACAACTCCATGACATGACACGAGTCACGTGATTAAAGCCACCAGTCACATGATCAGATCCAGAGGCTCCCGCAGGAATAAACAGGTCTCATTTGGGAGGAAGGTGGAAGGAGACACTGACCAGCGTGTGGCCGTTGCTCCGCAGGAACAGCTCTGATTGGTCCGTTCTCTGGGCCAGGGGGGCCCCGGAGGAGGGGGGCCGTCTGCTCAAACACCCCGAGGAGGAGCAGCTGACCTTCAGGAGTGTCCGCAGGGAGGACCAGGGGACGTACAAGGTGCTGGACGAGCAGGGCCTGGCCGTCAGCACCGTGCAGCTCTACGTGGACGGTGGGGAGAGGGGGGAGGGAGGGAGAGGGGGAGGAAGGGGGAGAGGGGGCTCACTCTGTATTCACTCACTATTCACACTGTCCCTCTTCCACAGAAAGGTCCACAGCTCTCCGAGTCCAGGAGCTCCTGGAGACAGCAGAGCCGACAGGTGAGACCAGGACGTCCTCAACCTCAGTGGTTCACATTGTGTCTTCCTGACGTAACGTCCGTCTCCGTCTCCGTGTCCTCCAGACGGCGCTGCCAGAGGAAGCTGCTCGGCTCTCCTCGTCTTCTCCCTCCTGCTCACCAGTTTGTGAGTTTAGAGTTCTTCATGTGAACACGCTGAGGCCTGCTGCTGCACACGCGTGTGCATTTCCACAGGGACATACAGGCGGTGCAGCAGGCGAGTCATCGTGTTCTCAGATAGTCGCCGTGTTCTGTGTGATTGCCGCGTGTCAGTGAATTTACGTTGTTTTAAACGCTAGCGTCATCGCGTTAGCTTAGCACAAAGACTGGAATTTAACATTAAACCATGATTGAGGTATTTCTGCATATTTACACTTTAAGTCCTGTCTTCAGAGCAAGTTTCTTAATGATTCATTATTGTCAAATACATGTTTAGTGGTTATTATTACTGTTATTATTCGTCCTTTGGGTGTGAACTGTTGAGATAATAAAATGTTCCTCAAACGTATAAATAAATATTGAATTAAAAGAATCAAACGTGATCATGTTTCTACTATTCATCTGATTAAATCAATGTCTCATAGTCAAAGAATCTCCACACTGAAACATGTGTTCATCCGCCGCTGAAAATAGTCCCCAAAAATAATGCAGTTTCATCCCGTTTGTTTGGATCCAAAAAAACGGCATCAAATCCAAAACTATACAATCGATTTGAAGTGATTTTTCGGTCTAATGCAGCGAAGGGCCACGGACAGGAAGCGGGGATCCATTTGAGGGACGGACAGGAAACCATCGTCAAATGATTCCAATGTTATTATGACACATTATCAGCAGCATTATGATTTATTAGTGCACATTAAATAAAACCCTGTTCACGTGTTCAGGACACGGCCTTCAGGTGTGAATCATTCATTAATCAACGTCGGGACATTGAGGTACGGCCATTGTTCTCTGTGGCGGGGTCCGCCGCTCGCTAAGCCCCGCCCCCGTCAGAAGTTGGGCTTGTGCTTCTTCACCTCCACCATGAGGTGGTGCAGGTTGATGAGCTCCGAGCGGACCGCCAGGCTGCGGAAGGTGGGCTGGTTGAGGACCTTGTGGAAGCCGTGGTAGTACTGGATCAGCTGGGTGAGGGCGCCCTGCGGCCCAAACAGGAAGTGGTGACTCCTCCTCCCTCAGGCGTTGACACACACGTTAACAGGCAGAATACTCCGGATCTTACTGGTTAAAACAAATGATCTCAATCTAGATGTCTAAAATAAAGCGCATTAGATTCACGTTTCACCTGGATGATGCTGGTTCCGTTTTTGAAGTTGGTGAACGACCTCATGACGTCCTGACTCATCGCCTCCACCGACTGCTTCCAGGAGCTGGAGAAGCCCCGAACCAGCTGAGTGATACGAGCTGCACGTGCACGCGCACGCACACGCACACACACACACACACACACAGAGAAGCAGAGATCTGAAGCCTCAAAGAGGAGAACAGAAACTGAAGAACGATCATTAATCCGTGAAACAGGAAGTGAAAGAGGCGAGTGTGAAGATGACATCACCTCTGTGACATCATGAACCACTTCTCACCTTCATCGTTCTTCAGGCGGTCCAGCTGCCCCTTCTCCATCAGAGCCTCGGCCTCCTTCACAAAGGAGATCATCCCTCCGAAGGGGGGGGACAGAATCTCCTCGATGAACTCCTGCAGGAGGAGGAGCAAGAGGAAATATTGAGGGCTGAAGTGCTACACTTTGTAACACTCGCTGTGTGTAACCTCCCATCATGCAACGCTGCGGCACCACCCTAACTCTGGTGCATTATTCCCCTTTGGTTTCTAGTCTTAACCTGTGAGACGTCACGGACGGATTACCCACAATGCCTCTGTGAGCCTTACCTGCGTCCTGGCCAGCAGCAGCTGTTGGAAACCTTCCACCTCTTTGCTGTCGTCTGCTGCCCTCTCCTGGACAAAGAGAGGGGGGGCACAAGCAGGTCAGAGGGGAGGGAGGAGAGACAGAGACAGAAAGACAGAGAGACAGACAGCCGCCCACCATGAGGACGCTGAGCATCATGTCGTAGTTGTTCATGAGGAAGATCAGCTGATCTCTTCTGGACGGAAACTCTGCTGCCATCTTCAGCACGAAGTTCTCCACCTCCACCTGCAGGGGGAGACGATGAACAAAAGCTCTTTGGTTCCTCCCCCGCCAGCCGCAGAGCATTGTGTGCGTGTGTGCGTGTGTGCGTGTGTGTGCGTGTTACCAGCAGCTGTGCCAGCAGTGCGTTGGTCCTCTCGTTGGGAAACGTCTGGTTGATGCTGACGATGGCCGACGAGAACTCGGCGTAGCGACGCGTGATCTTAAAAAAATAAATAAACCGTCTGAAACCCACTGCTGTGTGTGTGCGTGTGTGCGTGCGAGCGTGGCAAGGGGCGGGGCCTACGTAGTGGGGGCGGGTGTCCAGTACTCCCAGCTTCTGAGGGTCCGTGTTCCGGACGCTGCTGATGTTCATCTCCAGGATGAGCTCAAACCTCGGCCACAGCAGCTCCAGCACGGCCTCCCAGTACCTGAGCACACAGGTAGGAAGACGCGCCACGTCTCAGCACCAAGCCCCGCCCACAAATATCCACGTTTTCCTAATTGACTTTAATTTATAAGGATGATCCCGATTACTAGTAAATAAAAAAAACTACATCGAAATGAGGCAAACTGCCTCCTTAATTGTCGTCAGGTTTAGAACGGAGTGAAAATGATGCTATATGACGATGATGATATATAGCTAATGAGAGCGTGATGATCATATTCTATTAAAAATATCATGTTAATTGAAGCTATATTCTATCACTGACGTTACTTTATGCTGTAATATGCTTTCCTGTATTTAATCAAAACATAAGATCATGCTATATTGTACACATTACTATCATATTATAGGTTAGTATATTACACGATATGCTTCTTTATTTAACAGATCACACTGTGTTCTCTCACGGACTTGTCGAGGGCCGGGATGCTCCTCTTGGCCGCGACGGCTCTGAACCGGAGGACGATGTGGATGCAGAGGAAGACGGCGATGCTGTCGTAGCAGTCGGACACGTACGTGGACAAGCTCTTCTGCAGCAGGAGGCAAAGAGGCAAAGAGGCGGTTAAAGGCTGCTGGAGGCCGGGGACACGGAGGCCGCGGCGCCGCCTGCCTACCAGGAACATGCTGAGGGTTTTCCCCATGATGCTGTTGAAGAGGTCGAGGGCGGAGCTCCCCGCCACCATGAAGAAGTCGCACAGGAAGAGGAACTCCCTGCAGCCGTTGTCCAGCAGCGCGTAGTGCTGGCTGCGGAACAGCGTCTCGTACGGGTACTGCAGCGGGGACACAGCAGCTCAGTGCAGCTCCTACCACACGCCACCAGAGGGCAGAGTTCTCCAGCAGGAGGCGCAGTGCTCTCACCATCACCATTGTGCTCTTTACATTGGTATAAATCTATCCCAATTGTACATATCTTAATATGTTTTACTACTTTTTATTAACATATATACAAATAAATTATGTTTCAGTTTAATTATATGCTATTTAATTAAACTGCTTTGTTATTTACTTTGATCACACAATGTTTGATTTTACAGCGACGAGGACTTAAAGAGCACCTCACCCGGCTGTCTCCTCTCTGGGCCGTGTGGGGGACCAGGATGGGCCCCTCCAGCTCCGCGGGGCTCAGGATGCCCCCCCGCTGCCCCACCGTGAAGATGGTGTTCCTGCTCCTCAGAGACGGCTTGGAGAAGAAACCTGCAGCAGGACGTCAAGGAGCTGCACATGAGACACGACATCACCCCCCCTCAGACACCACCCCCCCTCAGACACCACCCGCTGACCCCCCGCCCCCTCAGACACCACCCGCTGACCCCCGCCCCCCCAGACACCACCCGCTGACCCCCTGCCCCCCCAGACACCACCCGCTGACCCCCCGCCCCCTCAGACACCACCCGCTGACCCCCCGCCCCCTCAGACACCACCCGCTGACCCCCGCCCCCCCAGACACCACCCGCTGACCCCCTGCCCCCCCCAGACACCACCCGCTGACCCCCCGCCCCCTCAGACACCACCCGCTGACCCCCCGCCCCCTCAGACACCACCTGCTGACCCCCGCCCCCCCCAGACACCACCCCCCCTCAGACACCACCCGCTGACCCCCCGCCCCCTCAGACACCACCCGCTGACCCCCGCCCCCCCAGACACCACCCGCTGACCCCCGCCCCCTCAGACACCACCCGCTGACCCCCGCCCCCTCAGACACCACCCGCTGACCCCCGCCCCCTCAGACACCACCCGCTGACCCCCGCCCCCTCAGACACCACCCGCAAAGACTAGAGCTCAGGGGAAAGCCTGCTCCTGTTTTTATTTATATTACATGGTTAGATTCCACAGAAGCTCCAGCTTCCTTGCTTCTTCTTTGAGTTGGTTTCCTCGTGGTTGAAATGCACTTATTGGAAGTCGCATTCGTGTGATGCAATGATACGAAACATGTTATGAATCCGTCTTAGTGCCACAGTCCTTCCAGCCGCGATCACGCCTCCTCTTGATTAACCTGCGCCGGCTTCCTACAGAGGCGTGACTTTCTACATCAGAGCGCTTTGTGTGTGGACCTCCGTCAGCGTGTAGAGGACCTCCGTCAGCGTGTAGAGGACCTCCGTCAGCGTGTAGAGGACCTCCGTCAGCGTGTAGAGGACCTCCGTCAGCATGGAGAGGACCTCCGTCAGCAGTGTAGAGGACCTCCGTCAGCGTGTAGAGGACCTCCGTCAGCGTGTAGAGGACCTCCGTCAGCATGGAGAGGACCTCCGTCAGCATGTAGAGGACCTCCGTCAGCGTGTAGAGGACCTCCGTCAGCGTGTAGAGGTCCTCCGTCAGCACGTAGAGGTCCTCCGTCAGCGTGTAGAGGACCTCCGTCAGCATGTAGAGGTCCTCCGTCAGAGGACCTCCGTCAGCATGTAGAGGTCCTCCGTCAGCATGTAGAGGACCTCCGTCAGCATGTAGAGGTCCTCCGTCAGCATGTAGAGGACCTCCGTCAGCATGTAGAGGTCCTCACAGCGAAGCAGAAGCAGAACTACTCGTCTTTGTCTCGTTGACCTCGGTGCTGCTTTGTTTGCCGTTTTTAAAATACATGCAAATACATCTGACAAGCGTTTTGGGCGTTGGAGGCAATTAAATGGCAGATTGCAATGTTCGGAATGCTGCTGCCTCACCCCCCCTCACCCCCCACACGCACCCACCCTCCCACTCCCCCACCCACACACCCACGCACGCACCGCTGGCCAAGCGCCAATGACTATGTTGTGTTCCTTGTTTACAAGAAACGGGGGGAACGAAAGTGTGACTGAAGAGTTACACAACTTCCATTGCTTGTAATAAGAACACCGGAGATGTGCGAATTCTCCTCACAGACGTAACGTGTGTCTGTGTGCGTGTGTTGTTGACACACACACACACACACACACACACACACACACACACACACACACACACACACACACACACACACACACACACACACACACACACACACACACACACACACACACACACACCTTTCTTGGCCGTGTCTTCGACTCCCATAAGGTCGTCTTTGTCGGCGACCTCCTCGTACTGGAACACAAACACAGCGTGTGATGATCAGCTGATCAGCGGAGCAGCGGGTGGGCGGGCGCACGGCGCCTGGCTGACCTGCACTTTGAGCAAGCGGCCACTGTAGGACTTGAAGTAGCTGTAGTAGATCTTGCTCATGGTGTCCACGTACTCGTCCCGGATCTCCTTCGCCACCGTCCTCTCGTTGGCCAGAAGGAACTGATAGAAGAACCTGCAGAGAGGAGGAGATCCATACGTCTGATCAATGATCAATGATGTCATGTGACAACAGAAAGCTCAGGAAAGATCGCCCCTTTCAGACGTATGTCCGTCTGCTCGACTCCGCCCACCTGTACTTCAGCAGAGTGTTCTGAGGGATCTGGTAGTTGGTCATGGGCTTCCTGAAGGAGTAGATCTTCTGAAGGATGAACTCTCGGATCTTTGACACGGCCTGCAGGGAGGAGGGAACGAATCGAAGGAGACAAGGTGAAGATCCACATCAGGTCTCGGTCCGCCCCCCCGTGGCCCCGCCCCCTACCTTGAGCTTCAGGCGGTCCACGATGTCCTGGATGTCGGAGCAGGCCAGCGTCTCCCTGAAGCTCAGCTCCTTGGCGAAGTTGATCTTGTTGTTGAGCTCGTGGAGCTGCTCCAGGAAGTCCTGCTCCGTCACTGGGCTGTCCAGGATGGTGCTGCGGGGACACGGGACGGACGTCAAGTAGGAGACATTGAGACCGCCCCCCCACGCCCCCCGTACCCCTCCCCGCTCACGAGATCATGGCGCCGGGGACCACCAGCTCGTCCACCAGCTGGCTGAGGTGGCTGCGCACCGCCTGGCGGTTCTTCAGGCGCACGTTCATGCTGACGGACTGCTGCTGCAGCGTCTGGATCTCGCTGCTGATGGAGGACAGGTCGCTCTGGAAGCCGCTCAGCATGCCCTCCATGCGCTGAGTTCAAACAAACAATAGTTATGCATTCCAATTCATCAGGAAGAAAGATGGCAGACAGCTTCCTGTGTTTGGTCACATCCATAAGAAGCAGACGTTGTCATGGGGACGGCTGAATTTGTGGAGAATAGGCAGGCATCCTGGTCGTGCAGTGCATTGTGGGTCTTACCTCCAGTATGGAGTCGCAGGCGGTGATCTGGTTGTGCAGCAGAGCGATGTTCTGACTCTCCTTGATGTCTGACGGAACAAATGTCAGGAAATAAAACCCTTCAACATTCAGAAAAAGAATTGCAAGTTGTTTTTTGTGGAGCTCGAATGACACTTAAATATCAGCTGAAAAATATGAGAAATGTTTCTGTAAAAACGTGGTCAGGGATACGAATGGATGAAAGACATATGCAGAAATATATGAAGTAAGAGGTAACTTCTGATCAAAAATGATCTTAATGTAAGTGAACAAACTCACGGCTACAAGATGCACATTTATAATATATAAACAATATGTGAAGGATACAGTCTTTGATGGAGGCCTGTTCAATCCTCTGCAGCTCAGACTCCACCTGTTTAGAGTACTGACGCAGGTCGACGCCCTGAAGCAGGAAGGAAAAAACACCATCACCATCCTCTTCATCAACAGCCCAATCATCATCATCACCTCTGATGATCAGTAACAGCGGGGTCACGCGACGAGATCTCCGTTAGCATCAACGTGTTCTTGGCTTGCTTGTTGGTCTCTCACTTTGTTTCTGGAGTATTATAGCCTGGGCGCCATTCCGGACTTAGTCCCGCCCACAACCTTTGAGGTCGGGAAGTCCGGCCTGGCATCGCTCCATAGTGGCGCGAGTATTGCTCGCCCAAAATCGGGCGGGCCAATCAAATTGTGGGGGCGGGCTTTATACGATGATGGACAGATGATCAACAGTAACGTCATCAACCACGTCATCAAAGAGCGCTCGGGTTGAATTTGTTTACAGCAGCGCTGGAGAATCGAGGCGAGTAGATTCTGCTGTCAGGTCGGTTCTGAACGATGTCGACAGCCAATTCATTTTAAAAGAGGAACAGAGAAACGCCATCAAGGCCTTTGTTGATAAGAACCATGTTTTTGGCGTCCTTCCTACGGGATTCGGCAAAAGTTTAATTGATCAGCTGGCTCCGTTGGTCGCTTTTTACAACACCGGCATAAATCGTTCACGCTCATCTTCTTCTTCTACTACTTGCAGCGTGCAGTGGAGTTCTGTTGACAACAACTAGGCGTCGCTTAACATACGTCACTCGCTCCGTTGCTCTTATTGGTTGTAGGTCTATCCGATTGAGTGCAGAGGCATTTCTTTTCAGTATCAGACTCAACTTCTGACTAGAATTGAGTATGACTACGTCAGGCTAGAGTTATTATGTTTTAATTCATCCAATAATAGCGACGGATGACAGCAAATCGAAATAGAAATGTGTCCCGTCGTTAAAGGACGATCTCACCGTTTTGAGCGCCTCCTTCACGAGGTCGTCCTCCAGGTTGGCCTGAATGTGGACTGCAGGAGACGAGAGAGGAACGTCGATAATCAGCAGCTTATACATTTTATACATAGTCTCTTTTGCATGGTGAAACTGATTACAGGTGAGCGCTGCCTTACTGTCCACTTCATCCAGGATGAACTCGTCGGTGGTGAGGTCCAGTTCTCCGAGGTTCAGGTTGGAGATTTCTCCATCAGTGTTCTGCAAAAAGCAGCAGATACCAATAATAATCAATCGGAACGACTAACATGTACAGTCAAAGAAGGTTATTTTGTCAAAGGGAGTCTTGTTTTTCGTATTTTATTTTGAATAGATTTTTCAAAGTAAACACATTTGACATTGAGGAAGACCTTGGAAAGGACGTAGAAGGCTGAGAGGAAATCAATCTTTTATTTGTGTCCAATCTCTTTTCTGCTGTTGAATGAATGTCTGATAAATTGTTTAATAACTCTACTCATTTACTAAATTTATGTTTTTACATTTATTTTGATGTATGCGAAGAATGCAGAATTAGGTTTTCTAATGAAGCAATTTATATGCATGTAACATGCTAAATACAGCATATAAAATATATTATATTTGCGTTATGTTCAAAGTTGAAAGACTCCCGTTACATGAAAACTACCACCGACCAAATGTGCGTCGTCGACCAATCGATTATAACCGATGACGTCACACGGTCAGCAGGAGGTAATCGAGGATGTCAGTGTTTTGACTGGAGGCTAACAGCTACATTAGCTTACAGCTACCAGATTACTTGCAACGTTAATTAAAACCCAGCATTATTACGTCCACGTTAAGTAACAATAAAGAAGCTTCGTGAACAGCACTAGCTCTCTGGCAAACTTCGCTTACAGGATAAAGGACATTAAACCGATGGATGTTTTACTCATTTCACTGCAACGGAAGGTTAAAATAAAGGCGGTCAGACGTCACCTCGTCCTGTAAATACGCCATGGCCATTTCCGTCGGGTTTCCAGCTGCGTTTCCTTCGGAACCAGCTCCCACTGCTACTGCAGCTACGTCCGCCATTGCGGCGATTTATGCTAACGTTAGAAATAATAGACGTGACGTTAAACGTACGTTCCGCCTCGTTGTCAAACAAAACCAAGAAGTGTTGCTGATTTATAACCAGGCGATTTAAATTAATTTATATAAAGGGGTGCTGATAAAGTAAATATATGATTATTTCCATTCTGTGTGAGTGTGACTGCTACGGAAATATAGTTCTTTGTTTAATTGGACCAGTGTTCACAGTTCCCATCGGACAGATTAAAAGAGAGGGACTGACTTCCGTTCAATCACACGGTCAAACTCTCGCGAGAACCTTGCGACTTCCTCTTCGCACGGAACCTACTTCCAAGATGGTGAGTGAATTTTCTGTCAACCCGATATAGGTTTAAAATCTTAAATCATCTAGCTCCGATCTTTCTTGTTTGTTAACTTTTTACTATAAATGCATTCTCCACCGTTTGCGCGATCGGGCGGATGTTGAATTGTTGGCATATTGGCCAGAAATTCGCATATTATTGCCGGTTACCTTCATGCTGAGCTGAGGTGTATGGACTAACTACAGCTGACTAGCTCGGACGAAATGTTTCCTGTATGTTGCTAATACTTCACAACCAAACATGTATTAGGTCCTGTCAACTCCCGGCATGGATTAGAGCCGTAACCGGACAGTGCATTGGTGTTACCGGCTTTGTTGAAATCTAAATAATCGTTAAAACATGTTAGCGGCTCGCTGTAGCAGCTAACTAGCTTCAGACTTTTCAATAGCCGAGCGGTAGCATGTTGAGCTCATCACACAACGTTACTAGTTTCACCCACTCGCAGCCCGAGCAGATGAAGGTGTTGGTGTCTTGTTTTTCGTCTCTGTGAGCTCCATTAATTTAACTTGTATGATGTATTGAAGATGTTAAACGCGAACGCTGCATGATCTGCTAATTGTAGCCAAGCGTGTCGGCTACAGAGACTCTTATCAATCACTACGAGCCAAACGGCCATTTGTGAGAATAAAGTTGAGTTTTGTACTGCGCGTTTTGGCTGCACCAGTTTCTAATTGACTTTAGCGTGAGATGTTTCTGTTGGTTTTGGCTATCATGGGGTTTCTAGCAGCCTTTGGTGCCTCTGGATGTTGCGAGCAGCTAAAGTGCAATATAACCCTGCTATTGGTATCCACAGCATTAAAAACGGCTCTTTTGTTTTGTGTTTTCAGTCTCTGGTCATTCCTGAGAAGTTCCAGCACATTCTTCGTGTTCTCAACACGAACATCGATGGCAGAAGGAAGATCGCCTTCGCCATCACTGCCATCAAGGTGACTCTCGAGGAACGCAAGGGTTCAGTGCATATATTCTGTGTACCGTCATCAATGTGTCTGAGACTGAACCTGGCGGCTGGTTCTTGCTCTGAATCTTTTACTTTACTGGTCTCAGGGAGTTGGCAGACGATACGCTCATGTCGTCTTGAGGAAGGCTGACATTGACCTCAGCAAGCGGGCTGGAGAGCTGACCGACGATGAGGTGAGGTCCTTTTTTTTATTTCCGTCTGTTCACGTTGGCACATTTCCTGTGGACTAAAGGCGGCGTCTGTTTCTCCAGGTTGAGCGTGTGGTGACCATCATGCAGAACCCTCGCCAGTACAAAATCCCAGACTGGTTCCTTAACAGGCAGAAGGACGTCAAGGATGGCAAATACAGCCAGGTATGTGAGCCAAGCAGGGAGCCCAAGATCACCAGGACAACGTAAAATCACGTTTTTGGGGTGACCTCATAGTTTTTGTTGTGGTGGATTTGGAGGATTGGTTTATAATCTTGTACTATGATACACAACCTTCTTTAACTCTGTTTTCAGGTCCTGGCTAACGGTCTGGACAACAAGCTGAGAGAAGATCTGGAGAGGCTGAAGAAGATCCGGGCTCACCGGGGTCTCAGGCACTTCTGGGGGTAAGACCGACTCCTTGCTGCGTTATTCCAAAGACCCTCGTTAGAACCCGTCAGCAGTGCTGACCAGGATTTCACAATGCTTTTGGTAGCGCGGGTCGTTGCACATTTTCTTGGTTATTGCTGTGCCTTTTCTTAATGCAGCTGCATGATTCCTGTTGGGTGAATAATGTAGATGTTCTAACGGCCGTCTCTGTCTCTCCTCAGTCTGCGTGTGCGTGGTCAGCACACCAAAACCACCGGGCGGCGTGGTCGCACCGTGGGCGTGTCCAAGAAGAAGTAGTCAACCTCCCCGCTTCCCTTTTTGTTTCAATAAAACGTCGACGCTCAAATGTGGTTTTGTGTCAATTGTTCAGAGCTGAAGAAAAGGTTCCATAATAAATGAGATCACATCACATTTCACACCAGATGGGAGATTTATAGTTGTGTTTATTGTGCTGACGAAGGTTTAACCACAACGGAAAGAAGGAAAAGGGCAAATATTGCATTGGTAAAGCAGATAGAAACTGAGGTAAACTAGTATGTTTATGGCTGCGGGACGAAGTGCAGACAGATGTGAGACTTATGGCTTATTAACAGGTTTAAAGCTGTGGAGTTCACGGCTCCACTGCAAAATACTCCCATCGACAAGTTACCCCAGTGCATGCTGGGATGGTTCCCGCCCGTAACGCTACATAACGTGGGATCAAGAATTAAAAAGCTTCACTTGTGTTTAGAAAGAAATTCAAAGGGTCCATGAAGAGACTAATGAACTATTTGCTTCGCATTAAAATCTGCAGAATGAATTAAACTAATTCATTCTTCAAATTCTAATATTGTATCATTAAGTCAAAGTTGAAGAGCACCACACCATCTCCTGCCCGCTGTGTGTGTGTGTGTGTGTGTGGGGGGGGGTCCTCTCACCCCTCCCTCTGTGTGGGGGGGGACTTCTGGGAGGGCTGCTGGTCCTTGGTGGCGGCATAGAAAAGCTCCAGAGGCTTCCTCACCTTCCAGTACTTCTCGTTGACCAGCTCCAGAGTCAGAGAGCCATTCAGCGTCTGTGGGGGCAGAACCAGAACCGTGCTGCTTATGTTCTCCTAAGAACCCTTTGAGTTCTCCAGAGCTGCTGGAGGCTGGAAAGTTACGAATCTAAAGTATATGTGAGGAGAAGCTGTTTGACAGGCACCAACTCACAGAGAACTGTCCTCCTCTGGTCATGATGTAGATGGTGTACTGTTTCTCACTGACGTTCCTCAGACCCTCTGCTGCTGCTCCTCCCGATTCCTCCGTCTCCCCCTCCGCCCGCCGGTCCTCCAGGGCGATGCGGAGAGCCAGGTACTTGGAGAGGTGGTCCACCGTGGCGTTGGCCGTCGTCTTCACGTACCTGAGAGAGAAATAAGATCAGATCAGAAGATGGTCGGTTCCAGAGAGACTCAACAAATACTGACGGCAGACAGTATGAAGCCCCTGAAACTGAGGGCTGGAACCCCCCCCTCTCCCCACCCTGATCATGTGATCAGAAATCAGATAAAAGTGGGAGAATATGTTAAAATATCAACGGGATGATGGGAAAGGTTTGGGAAACGTTAATGGGTTCTAATGGACGGACTGGTCACATGGTCGTCTCGCTGGGTTCTACTGGAAGGACCATGTGATGCGTTTTTTGGGCCTGATGTTTTTTAAGATGAGACTCGCAGAATAAAGAAAAGGGACCCAGCGAATCAAAGGATGTGATCGGCTCTGATGACCCAACGACACGTGACCCTGATTGGAGGACAAAACACTACCGGTCACAAACGTTTCTTTGACCCACTTTGTGCGGAACCCGTTTGACCTTTGACCCGCGGCGCTCTGCGCTCCCCCGTCTCACCTGGTCTGGCTGTAGTCCTCAGCCTGGACCAGCTCCGGGTGCGGCCTGAACACCAGCTCGATCTCAGAGGCCGGCCTCGCCTTGTGGCCGCGCGGCGGCGGGTCGGGGGGGCTGCCGCTGTCCGCTTCGGGCCCGGAGCCCTCGTCCGACGCCCGCGGGCGCTTGCGGCTCGGCCCGGCCTCTGAGAGGGTTTGGCCCGGGGGCAGGGGGGCGTGCGAGGGGGCGGAGTCGTGGGACAGGTGGGAGCGGGCGTCGCCGTTGTCCTCGCCGCCGCTGAAGGTGGTGTTGTCGCTCTCCTGCGTGGGCTTCTTCACCCGGTGGTTCCTGCAGGGCGGGGCGGGTTACTGGCTGATAACGACCTCTGACCCCGTGTTGTGACGGACACGGACCTGTAGCGGGCCTGCTGCCGGAGCCCCTCCTCGATGCTGGAGCTCAGCGCCTCCTGGTTGTGCAGCCGGTTGAGGCGCTCCAGGACGCGGCGCTGGTGGGCCTCGTACTCGTCCCGGCTCGGGTAGATCTTGGAGATCAGCGCGTCGAAGTTGGAGTCTCGGCGCAGCGAGCGGCGGGAGACCAGCTTCTTCCTGCAGGTGGGACACTCTTTGTTCCTGGGGGGGGGGGGGTTATTATTATTAGATTTTTCTCTTGTGTTCTATTTTTATATTTATTTATATTTATTTTAAACGTTGTATTGTATCTATTGTCCATTTCTGATTCTACTTGTATACCATTTTGTCTTCTTTTGTCTTCGATTTCAATCAAACCCTAGTGAAACCTAGTAAACCCTTTTTTCCATAATTTAGTCCGCTCCTCAAAATCAATAAACAGGTAAAAATACATTTTTTTCAACAGCATTTTCCGAGCATTTTAAATGAAGCTTTGTCAGACATGAATGGAGGCTTTAAATCACCGGTGAGAAGGAACGTGACTGTGATCACGTTAAGTTCTCACCCGGAACGCAGCGCTGTGACGATGCAGTCGGAGCAGAAGCGGTGCAGACACTCTTTGGTCGTCATGGTGTTCTTCAGCATGTCCAGACAGATGGGACACATCAGCTCGCTGTGCAGAGAGCGAGGGGACACCGCCACCTCCGTCCCGTCCATGATGGCCTCCTGGAGACACACAGGTGTATCGTCATCCGTGTGAGGACTCGTTCTGTCTCCCTGTGGCCTCCCACCAGGTTCGTATGTAAAGGCCGATGCGTCAAAGATGACAGACGATGGAAATGACCGAACAACCAGAAGCTTCCGAGAAGCTGCCTGTTAAAGGGCCGGCGCTTTTGAAAATCCACCCATTAGGTGATCGGACGAAGGATCCGTCAATCAAACTCCTGGCGAAGCCGGTCGTGAGATAAAACTTTGATCTTATTGTATCATCTGCAGGAGCTGAATAAGATGATGAAGATGATGAAGGCCTCTCACACTGGGACATATTCACACTGCAGTTTGTTGAACGACAACAGAGCAGCACAAACGCTTACCTGAGGGCTCCTGTGCAGCTCGTACAGACTCAGCTCCCAGGTCTTACTGGGAGTCTGGATGTTCACCGGGGTCGCCATGACGACCGGTACCCACAATCCTCTCTGGGCCGAGAGTGGGAACAGACACATTAACCTTCGATCAACAGACGTGGAAGGATGCTTCAAAAGGTCTTAAAAATACTACAGTGATTGCCTGTTTTTTAAAGTTATACAAAAGTTATACATGTCTAGCGTTTTTAAAAATGGAATTTTCTGAAAAATATAAATATAAATAGACCAATAAGTCAGCCTCACACCAATAATTGAAATTAACGTTGTACACGATTTAAACCTTTAACTGCTGGCAATGTTTTACTTTCAGGATTTGAATACTTTGTAATACAAATAATAAAATACTGGTCGTTTGGTTTCAGGAAGAGTCGAAGCCATTCATGAAGGAAATTCTGTATCTTAAGACATGAGGATATATGAAGTTCCGAGGCAGATACTGGCCACTTCGACCGGAGGCGGAGTTTGACACATGTGATCTATTATATCTATTATGTCAATCTATAATATCCATCAATAATTTACAATCTACAATATCAATAATGTGCATCTATAATATGTCCAATGATAACATATCTACAATATCAATAATGTCTATCAATAATATTACAGTGAAATTAAATAGTAAATAGAAATCTAAATAGTAATTAAAAGACGACCGCGACACGTTAATTCCATTACGTTGTATTGACACTACGACTGGCGAGAATAAAACGCACTGACGTCACGAGGAGGAATAAAGGGGACTTTAGGAACTAGAGACCTGACCGGAAACCCACCTGACGTTTGAGTGACAGCCAGCTGACCCGAGGAGACCCCTCCCCCCTGCGTGCAACTAACAGCCTCCCAAAAACCCCTCACTGAATCCCTCTGACGACGCACCGCGCGGCTGCGCGTCCCCCGCGGGCGGCGCACCGGTTCCGGGTTTCGACTGAGCCGCGACGCGACAGAAAAGAAGACAAAAATAAGGACGAACAAAGCATTTTTACGAGCATCCGAAGCTAGCTAGCGTTAGCTGCGGCCATCTTGCTTCCTCTTCTTCTTTGTCTTTTTCTTTCTTTTTTTTTCTTTTAGGTTTATTTGCAGTTGGCATCCATCTTTTTGCTGCATTACCGCCACCTTCTGCACCGGAGTGTGGATCAGACACTTTACGTTCCTAACTTTCTCCCAATAAATAGAAATTAAAGAAAATAAAAATAAAATGTATACATATCATTTGATCTAAATATATATATATATATATTTACATACTTTCCTGAATTTCCCATGTGAACTGGGAATCAATAAGCATTGGCAGAACATTGTTCCTAGATGAACTGGTAAAATTGACTATACACATACAAGTGTGAAAAAGAAATTAATTATTTTTTAAGATAAAAGAGTAGTATTTAAATTGTGAGCTGCTTGGCTGAAGGTCAAAGGGTGAAATGTGTCCGGTCCAAGTGTGTATCACTTTGTGCGTCTGTCTGTGTGTGTGTGTGTGTGTGTGGGTGGAGGTCAAGGTGTCAGGTGTGTGTTTGTGTATAGTTAGTAAACAACATTAGCCATAGCGATGACTTTGTTGAGCCCAGGTAATTGCCTTGGATGATCTCGTTGAAGATTACGACGTACCACTGGGCACGGCTTTTAAATAGCCAGGCGTTTTCCTGCTGCCAGCCCCGTATTATTCTCCTGAACTGGGGAACATTTCCAACAATAGGTTTATTGAAGGGTGGAGAAGACATGACATCTCTCGGGAGGGTTTCAGGGAGTGTCGCGGTGTCCTCCCATGTTGAATGGGTTTGCCATGGAATGCTAATTGTAAAGAATTAATTGGTGGTTGCTCCTCACGCAAGCACCTCGCCAAGTACCTCGCCTCGCTTTGTACTGGCTCAATCAACCGTGCTGCAGGAATGTGAACCTCGGGAAACCTGTGAAAAGTTCACAGGTGCATCTACAAACTCCTCTTTTAACTGCGTAGCTTGTTTCCTGTAATGGGTCAACATACAAAAGAAAAGAAGAGCGATGAATACAAATAAAGGCAGACTTATGTTTGAGCGCCGTTATTATTACCACTCTTAAAGTAAAGGCTCTGTTGTCTAGTGGACGAGGGGCTTCCCTGTGTTGGCTGGTAGCATTTCCCTTTAAAACTGTTTTACTACAACAGTCCAGCATTCTGATGTTTTAATCAGTGCTTTTCGATTTTAATGAAAAAAGTATCAATTTCGATAAAATCATAAAATCTCTATCATCTTGTAGCTCTTTTTTGTTGTAGAGATTTTCAAAAGTTCATGTTCCAAGTGTTTGAACTACTCATCCAGGTGTTCGAAATAAAAAGAACCAAGCAAAAAATTCAGTTATGTTTTTTTTATTGAGAAGAGAACATATTCTTTCATAAATTAGGTTTAGTAATCAACCAACAATCACAATAAACATATAGATAAGCTATTTACATCATTTTGTACAATAATGTAATTCAATAATGAGAACTTTAAATTAAATTAAATTAAATGATAAACATGATTGCGATATCTTAAGCACACACACACACATATTTGCGTCAGAAGTACTGTGTCCGTAAAGTCTCTCTAGGTCATTTTCTGCTGTTCATTTGACGTACAATCCAACTCAACAAGCACACAATAAATACAACAATAAATAGTTAACCTTTCCCTCTCCTTTCTTTAATCTTCCTGACCTACCTTTTGATCATGCAGGCAAATTACCTGATTTTCTTTCTTTGAGGAAATAATAAAAAGTCATAATATGATCGGACACGTGATTAATGGGATAGCTAGAGTGATACATTTAAATAGAAACTATTAAACTAAGAGTGCATATATTAGGATCTTGTCGCTGCCTATAGAAGGACAGCGGCCATGACAGCCACCGTGACGGAAAGCAGACTGAATCTGTTGTTGATCGCCGCTGCTGTTATCGTTGTCGTTGTTGTCGTTGTCGCTGTTGTTGCTCCTGCTGCTCCTGCCGCATTCACAGCGAATGCCGCCACAACTGCTGTCGACGCTGCTGAGTCTGCTGCGGCCACCGCCGTCTGCACGGCCAGTGACGTCAGTTGGTCGGAGGTCGCGCTCTGTGGCTCCAACGAAGAGCTCAGGACCAGTTGCACCGCGTTCCCTGTTGCTCCCGCCATGCCTGCCACTGACAGCACGTCCGCTATGGCTGTGCGCTCTGCAGCTGTAGTGCCGCTGTCCGCGAGCAGCCCCCGCAGGTCCGCCTCCACCTTGGTTAGCTGTCCGGACACTTCTTTGGCGGCGTTCAGAGCCACGGAATGAATCTCATCCAGTGAAGTGGAATTCGCAGCGGTTGAGGCTGCCTGTGCAGCTGCGTCGGCCGCTTGCGATGCTTTTACCGCTGTCGCTGCTACCTGTGCCGCTCGTAGTCCCGCTGACTCTGGCATAGTTAGCGCTGCTGCCTGTATGGCTGCCAGCGATGCTGCGCGGGCCGCTTCAGCTGCTTTTGTTGCTTTAGCCGCTGCCTCCCCCGCTGATATTTGCCCATTGGCGAGCAAAGAGGCGGCCTCAGCTGCCGCTTTCGAAGCGCTTGCTGCCCTCTGTGCTGCTGCCGCGGCTCGTGGTCCGGCAGCTGCTGCTGCTGCTGCTGCCGTTGCTGCAGACGCCGCAGCATCTGCTGTTGAGGCTACCACCGCTGCGACCTTTGCTCTAGCCAATCTCGCTGCATTGGCCTGTGGGTTGGCTGAATTTGTTAATCCAGCTCCTGCCACTGTAGTTAGAACCGGTGCTGTTGGGTTTGGAGTGGCTGTGGGTGAAATGCCAGCTATTGCAGCAGCTGTTGCTGTTTTTGCTGCAACAGCGGAAGCTATTGCTGCCGCTGCTGCTTCTGTGGCTGCTTTTTCTGCTTCCATTAGCTTTCCAGCTGCCATTGGTTTTGTTGTTGCATTTGCAGCTGCTGCTGAAGCTTCTGCTGCTGCTTTTGATTTAATTGCTGTTTCAGCCGCCATTTCTGCGGACGTTCGTGCTGCCGTATTCAATACTCGCATAATTGCAGTTTCTGGTTGGGCGCCGGGTGTTTGGCTTGTAACTGCAGCTAATGCTGCACGTAGCGCTGCAAGAGCTGTTGCTGCATCTGTGGCTGCTTCTAATGCATTTGCTGTAGCTGCTTCCGCCTCTGCTGCTGTCATTGCAGATGCAGCCATTTCTGCTGCTGCTGCTGCGCCATCAGCTGCAGCTGTTGCATTTCCTGTTGCCTTTGCAAGTTGTGTTGCTACTTCTGGTGTTACCGTCAGAGTTGCTCGAAGTGCGTTGTATGCTGCAGTTAATGCTACTTTGGCTGCTCCTGTTGCGTTTCTTGCTGCTTTGGCTGCTTCCGTTGGTGATAACAGTCCGTTTATTGCATCAGAAGATGCTAATGCTGCTTTTAGTGCGGCTGTAGCAGAAAGTTCTGCAGCTTCCGCTGCAGCTAGAGCAGCGGGTCCAGTAGAAGCTGCTGCTACTTTTGCTGCTGTTGCTGCTGCTTCAGCTGCGATTGCTGCAGCTATTGCTGACGCTGTTGCAGTTGCTGATGCTGGTGGTCCAGCAACTGTATTTGATGTCGCAGAAACGGCAGCGGCTGCAGCTCCCGCCGCTGCTGCAGCCGCTTCCTTAGCAAACTGTGCTGCTTCTGTCGCCTTCTGACCTGCGGTTTTATCAGATGTTGTGTTTGCAGCAGCTGCTACCGCTTGTGCTGCTTTTTCTTCTGCTACAGCTGATTGTTGCTTTACTGTTGGGTTTTGTCCGGGTGTTTGGCTTGTAACTGCTGCTAATGCTGCACGTAGCTTTTCTATAGCTGTTGCTGCATCTGCGGCTGCTTTTGTTGCATTTGCTTCAGCTGCTTTTGCCTCTTCTGCTGTCATGGCAGATGCAGCCATTTTTGCCACTGCTGCTGCTTCATTAGCGGCAGCTGTTGCATTTTCTATAGCCTGTGCAAGTTGTGTTGCTACTTCTGGTGTTGCCATCAGATTTGCTTGAAGTGCTTTCATTGCTGCAGTTAGAGCTGCTTTGGCTGCCTCTGTTGCGTTATTTGCTGCTTCTGCTGCCTCTGTTGCTGATAGCGTTCCGTTTATTGCTGCTGAAGACGCTAATGCTGCTTTTAGTGCAGCTGCAGCGGAACGATCTGCCGCTCTTGCCGCAAGTAATGCATTGGGTCCAGAGGTTGCTGTTGCTGCAGATGCTGCTGTCACTGCTGCAGCTGCTGCAATTGATGCAGCTGTGGCTGCTGCATTTGCACTTGCAATAACTGCTACTGTTCCTGATGGTGTTGGGGTCACTACAGTTGTGGCAACTGTATTTGATGTCGCAGAAACGGCAGCGGCTGCAGCTCCCGCCGCTGCTGCAGCCGCTTCCTTAGCAAACTGTGCTGCTTCTGTCGCCTTCTGACCTGCGGTTTTATCAGATGTTGTGATTGCAGCAGCTGCTACCGCTTGTGCTGCTTTTTCTTCTGCTACAGCTGATTGTTGCTTTACTGTTGGGTTTTGTCCGGGTGTTTGGCTTGTAACTGCTGCTAATGCTGCACGTAGCTTTTCTATAGCTGTTGCTGCATCTGCGGCTGCTTTTGTTGCATTTGCTTCAGCTGCTTTTGCCTCTTCTGCTGTCATGGCAGATGCAGCCATTTTTGCCACTGCTGCTGCTTCATTAGCGGCAGCTGTTGCATTTTCTATAGCCTGTGCAAGTTGTGTTGCTACTTCTGGTGTTGCCATCAGATTTGCTTGAAGTGCTTTCATTGCTGCAGTTAGAGCTGCTTTGGCTGCCTCTGTTGCGTTATTTGCTGCTTCTGCTGCCTCTGTTGCTGATAGCGTTCCGTTTATTGCTGCTGAAGACGCTAATGCTGCTTTTAGTGCAGCTGCAGCGGAACGATCTGCCGCTCTTGCTGCAAGTAATGCATTGGGTCCAGAGGTTGCTGTTGCTGCAGATGCTGCTGTCGCTGCTGCAGCTGCTGCAATTGATGCAGCTGTGGCTGCTGCATTTGCACTTGCAATAACTGCTACTGTTCCTGATGGTGTTGGGGTCACTACAGTTGTGGCAACTGTATTTGATGTCGCAGAAACGGCAGCGGCTGCAGCTCCCGCCGCTGCTGCAGCCGCTTCCTTAGCAAACTGTGCTGCTTCTGTCGCCTTCTGACCTGCGGTTTTATCAGATGTTGTGTTTGCAGCAGCTGCTACCGCTTGTGCTGCTTTTTCTTCTGCTACAGCTGATTGTTGCTTTACTGTTGGGTTTTGTCCGGGTGTTTGGCTTGTAGCTGCTGCTAATGCTGCACGTAGCTTTTCTATAGCTGTTGCTGCATCTGCGGCTGCTTTTGTTGCATTTGCTTCAGCTGCTTTTGCCTCTTCTGCTGTCATGGCAGATGCAGCCATTTTTGCCACTGCTGCTGCTTCATTAGCGGCAGCTGTTGCATTTTCTATAGCCTGTGCAAGTTGTGTTGCTACTTCTGGTGTTGCCATCAGATTTGCTTGAAGTGCTTTCATTGCTGCAGTTAGAGCTGCTTTGGCTGCCTCTGTTGCGTTATTTGCTGCTTCTGCTGCCTCTGTTGCTGATAGCGTTCCGTTTATTGCTGCTGAAGACGCTAATGCTGCTTTTAGTGCAGCTGCAGCGGAACGATCTGCCGCTCTTGCTGCAAGTAATGCATTGGGTCCAGAGGTTGCTGTTGCTGCAGATGCTGCTGTCGCTGCTGCAGCTGCTGCAATTGATGCAGCTGTGGCTGCTGCATTTGCACTTGCAATAACTGCTACTGTTCCTGATGGTGTTGGGGTCACTACAGTTGTGGCAACTGTATTTGATGTCGCAGAAACGGCAGCGGCTGCAGCTCCCGCCGCTGCTGCAGCCGCTTCCTTAGCAAACTGTGCTGCTTCTGTCGCCTTCTGACCTGCGGTTTTATCAGATGTTGTGATTGCAGCAGCTGCTACCGCTTGTGCTGCTTTTTCTTCTGCTACAGCTGATTGTTGCTTTACTGTTGGGTTTTGTCCGGGTGTTTGGCTTGTAACTGCTGCTAATGCTGCACGTAGCTTTTCTATAGCTGTTGCTGCATCTGCGGCTGCTTTTGTTGCATTTGCTTCAGCTGCTTTTGCCTCTTCTGCTGTCATGGCAGATGCAGCCATTTTTGCCACTGCTGCTGCTTCATTAGCGGCAGCTGTTGCATTTTCTATAGCCTGTGCAAGTTGTGTTGCTACTTCTGGTGTTGCCATCAGATTTGCTTGAAGTGCTTTCATTGCTGCAGTTAGAGCTGCTTTGGCTGCCTCTGTTGCGTTATTTGCTGCTTCTGCTGCCTCTGTTGCTGATAGCGTTCCGTTTATTGCTGCTGAAGACGCTAATGCTGCTTTTAGTGCAGCTGCAGCGGAACGATCTGCCGCTCTTGCCGCAAGTAATGCATTGGGTCCAGAGGTTGCTGTTGCTGCAGATGCTGCTGTCGCTGCTGCAGCTGCTGCAATTGATGCAGCTGTGGCTGCTGCATTTGCACTTGCAATAACTGCTACTGTTCCTGATGGTGTTGGGGTCACTACAGTTGTTGAGGCTGCAGGACACATGTCTCTCAGGCGTCCCTCAGCAGGCTGGTTGTTGGTTGCTGTTTTTCAGATAAGATATTTGTCAGAACTCAGTTCTCACATTCAGTTTTTTTGTCTGATTCTTACTCATTTATATTAATCTAATAAATTAATATATATATATATATATAATGTATATATGCGTATATATATATATATATATATATATATATATATATATATACATTCCATATAAATTACTCTCATTGCATATTACTCCAATTACTTACCAACAAGTACAAGAACAACGAGAAAGGTCTTGATGATCATCATGATTTTATTCTTTTCGTCGCTATCCACCATCAACTTCTGAAAGGAAATCAAAAATTGTACATTAAACTTAATTTTGAATTTCTTTTGATAACCAAAAGCATGCTTGCCTCCTTTTGAGGAGTTTAAACTACTGCAATTCAGTCAGGGTTTTTAGAAAATATGTTTTATATAAAATGACATCCAGAAATACAATCCCTTTACAATTACAGCCAATTTGCTTTTGTAGGTTGACAAAAAAGTGGTATTCTGAAACACCCAGTCGTTAAATAATGAAGTCAACATGTGAGAGAAACAAGATACAAGTAAGTTGACTGGTGAATGAGCCGATCAACAGAAGGTTTGATTCCTCATGGTAAATGCAAATACTTGATTAGGGGAGACGCATCAGAACTGAAAAATGAAACAAACTAAAACAGCCTCGGACAACTTTCAGTGCTTTTCCAGTCACCCTTCCACCATTTGCAACGACAAAGATTACTAGTTTTGGTTGGACATAAAGAACGGAGAGAGAAGATGAAAAGGTTCCAAGAGGAAAAATAACTGTGCACGGACATCCAGACGGCAGACACACGGATGAGTGTGGACGTCTCTGAGTGTCCAAAACACTTACAAATAGCATAGCACCCAATAAGTCATTGTATGGGAGGAAGACTATCTTCACAGTCTTTTCCATTTGTTGTCTTTTAATCGGCACCCACACCGTAATCGCTAATATGATTATATCAAGATGACAGATAAAAGTAAATTGAGATAAGGAAAACAAAACAGCTAAATGAAATAAATAACATTAAATTGTATAAGACTGTTCTAGAAATAAAAGGTATTTTGAAAATCGCTTACCAAGTCACAGTTGGGAGTTCAGTGAAACAATGCTCGGTGATCTCTTCTCCTCTTGAGTCTGTCTGCTCTCTCCCTCTTACTCTATTTATACTATTTGAGGCTTCACGTCACCCGTGTGACTTTTTAAAAATAGTTGCCGTGATTATAGATTAGGAGACTTTCCCCTCCCAAATCAGGGTGGAGGTCACATTGTTCCTTTTCTTCAGTACAGAACAGCTAATTGATGCTTAAGCACACTGTGGATGTGATTAATAGAGGCGGGTAACTTGTCAGGTGACATTTCATGTCATAATTGCTCCCAGTAGTTAAGAATCAGCTTTGTTCATCGTACGTTGGTGGCAGTTGGAATGTTAGGGAACCTTTGAAAACATTTTTAAAAGACTGCTGAATAGCAGTCATGGCACACCCAAGGTCACATGTTTAATTAATATAATAGTTCCTGGAAATTGTCTTTGGTGCCTTGTGTTTCGTTTTATTCCTATTTTTTATCAAATGGTCATTGTTTTGAGGGTCCTTATTTGGCATCCTTCTATCCAAAGAAATGTGAGGTCAATTGTTTCAACCACGTCTCTTGGAAGATTCAGAATTAGAATCAGAAAACATTTATTGCCAAAGTACGTCAGACATACAAGGAATTTGACTTGACGGGTGGCGCATGACGACAGAACAGCAGACGACAATGGACAACAAGACAACGGACAACATAGTGCAAGGAATAAAAAATAATGTAACACAATACTATGGGTTAGTAACTAAGGCTAGGGGTTAGTAAAAACATAGTTATAAGATCTAAAGTGCACCAGCAAACAGGAAGTGACGAATGAAAGTGTTTGTGCTGGAGTGTGAGGAATGTGACCGGAGGGTGACGGAGTCAGTCAGTGGGGGACACGGACTGTTTGTGTGGCGGGAGGTCTTGGTCCTGATGGACCTCAGCCTCCTGCCACAAGGAAGGACCACAAACAGGTTTAGTCCGGGGTCACAGGGGTCGAGGCTTCAGGGTCCTGGAAGCGAACAAGTCCTGGAGAGACCGATCAGCCTCTCTGCAGAGCGAAGGACACGCTGATGGACGAGCAGAGGATGGACTTAATGCTGATGTTCAGCTCCCACTTGAGGTCCTGGGTGATGATGGATGATGATGGAGCGCAGGAAACAGAAGGAGTTCACAGCGGTGATGGGGGAGTCACACAGGGTGATGGGGGAGGGTGGGACTGCGTTCTTCCTGAAATCCACAACCATCTCCACTGTCTTCAGAGCATTGAGCTGCAGGTTGTTCTGGCTGCACCACGTCACCAGGTGGTCAGACTCCCACCTGTAGGCGGACTCGTCCCCCCAGAGATCAGACCAATGAGGGTGGTGTCATCCGCAAACTTCAGGAGCTTGACGGACTGGTGTCTGGAGGTGCAGCTGTTTGTGTACAGGGAGAAGAGCAGAGGGGAAAGAACCGGTGCTGATGGTCCGAGAGCCTGAGACGTGTTTCCCAGCTTCACGTGCTGCTTCCTGTCCGACAGGAAGTCAGTGATCCACTTGCAGGTGGAGTCGGGCTCGTGCAGCTGGGAGAGTTTGTCCTGCAGCAGAGACGGGATGATGGTGTTGAAAGCAGAGCTGAAGTCCACAAACCGGATCCTGGCGTAGGTTCCTGGGGAGTCCAGATGCTGGAGGATGAAGTGGAGGCCATGTTGACAGCGTCGTCTACAGACCGGTTGGCTCTGTAGGCGAACTGCAGGGGGGTCCAGGAGGGGGGTCAGTGAGGGTCTTCAGGTGGGACAAGACTGGCCGTTCAAAGGACTTCATGACTACAGAGGTCAAGGGCGACGGGTCTGTAGTCATTGAGTCCTGTGATCCGGGGCTTCTTGGGGACACGGATGATGGTGGAGGCTTTGAAGCAGGCTGGAACGTGGCACGTCTCCAGAGAGGTGTTAAGATGGAAGTGAACACCGGAGACAGCTGGTCAGCACAATGCTTCAGGGTGCGGGGGGAGACGGAGCCGGGCCGGCAGCCTCACGGGGGTTTTGTTTTTTAAAGATGCCGGTTAACGTCCCTCTCCAGAATAGAGACGGTCGTTGCAGGTGAGGGGGGGGGGAGGGGGGGGGGGGGTGATACAGAGGTGTGAGCCCCTGACGGGCCGGGGGAGGGGTGGGTGCTGTGGGGGATGGAGTCAGGACACCGTCTCATTCAGCTCGTCTGCCAGGCGGAGGTCATCCATGGAGTGGGGGGGGGGTCTTTGGCTTGTAGTTCGTGAGGTGTTTGAAGCCTCCAAACCGAAGCAGAGTCGTTAGCGGAGGATTGGTGTTGCAGTTTCTCAGCATACAGGTGTTTAGCGTCTCTCACCGCCTTGCAAACCTGTATTTACACTCTGTGTACAAGTATTTGTCCCCACTCCTAAATGCCTGCTCTTTCTGCAGACGTAGTTTCTGAGTTCCGCTGTGAACCAGCGTTCGTCGTTGTTAAAAGTCACCGTGGTGCCGGATGGGACCCAGCTGTCCTCACAGAAGCCGATGGAGGAAGTTACAGCCTCTGTGGGCTCAGTCCTGAATCATTGTCAACATGTCTCCCGTAATGTAAAACAATACATCGGATAACTGTTTTTCATGTTTTCCTAGCTCATTTTCTTTGCAGCTGGTCTTCCAAATTGCCAAACAATATGAGCCGAAATGAATTTCAACTTATGAAGAGAAAGAAACAGGCAGATTGGTGGTTGTGGAAGGAAGTGCGTAGAACTTTACTCATTTGACTGCTGGTTTGAATTCTTAAAGCGTGTTAATGCTGCGTCCTCTGTTTTGGCAGCAGGGAGCGACTCCTCTGGTGAAATTGTCCGTGTTCGTTGCACGTCATGGGGACTACCTCAGCTTCTCATGGACCGCCAGCTGTCACAGTCCACTACGGTCGCAGTGGTGGCTTTAAAAAAAAACGTTTTAAAGGAAAAGGAAACCACACGTCATGTGAGTAAAGAAAAGCAGTAACCTCAGAATAACTCAACAAAGCTTTGAAAGTCCCTCTCTTTGTTAATCTACGTCAGCCACTGCAATTGTTTTCCTAATAATGGCGTGAGAGGGGAGTCTATTAAAGATCTTTGAAAGCCTGGCCGGTGTCTTTTAAGATTGAGGAGAGTTTGGTAACTAAGTACAATCATTGATTTAGTTTTGAGAGCAACAGCCTTAAAAAAGGAGATTCATTGGTTCAAATCAGAAAAATCAGAATATTCATTTGAAAGAAAACACGTGGCTTCAGAAATGGGCTCTGCCTCCAACGTGCAATTACAGTTTGTAATTGTTTGTCACATTAAGGAACACAATGTACCTTGTGCAGCCTCGCCTTTAGCAAAACTACAACGCCATGACAGGTACAAAACCACATCATTGAATGCTTGTCCAAGCCTGAAAGCGTGTATTGTGGTTTAACGGACTAATTGATTCTAATAACGTATAAAGCACCACACCTCAACAGGAATCTTGGCAAACACACTCGCCAAAGTCTGCAGCCCTGCCCTCACGTCAGCAATACATGCACATGAACGTGGAAGTTAGAAGAGCCCTTGGATGTGTCCCTTCTTGTACACAATGTGTGAGACAGAGCGTTGTGTAACTGTAACTGACCTCTTTTCACTTTGAAAGAAGCAGCAGTTGGTTTAGGAACAGAAAAATAGTTTTTTAGTGCAGCTGCAAAAGTTTTTTGTGTCATGGTGATTGTGGGGCCAGTTTCTGTGTCAGTCAAAAGCATCAGAACCCAATTGTACATCTGAAAAGACATTCCAATGGCCTTAATTAGCGTTAGCATCCACACCCTGATTTGAGCGAATAGCGTGCGATCGACGACCCCTTGTGACGTCTATGTTTAACTTTTCACTGACTTTTTAATCATTCAACTTTATTAGGTACAACCGCACATTATGGACACCTGTGTGTGTTCTACAGGAACACATTCTTTTGAGAGGTGATCAATAATAAAGCACGGCTTTTGGGGAAATTTCGTATTATTATATAAGCGTGGCCTCTGAGTTGTTTTCCTGCTTGGTGAGTTCTTAGGAAGGTTTTAACTCTGATCATCAAGGATTCGTCAGGAGGAACATTTGATTGTCTCTCGATGACGGAATGCTCAGATGCCCTCTGACCCCCTACATGCACACACACACACACACACACACACACACACACACACACACACACACACACACCTGTCACTTGTCACTATCTGTTTGCTGATGCACTTCATTTTATTTGTATATTATTTGCCATGTCAGGTCTCATGTCTTACTGTCCAATGTTATGCAGAAACTGCCATTTCTAATTTGTTGTATGTCAACATATTTGGCAGCATAAATGTTCCGGATTCCTCGTGCAAACAGGAACAGGAAGCACACGCGATTGTTTCCCCTCCTTCCAGAAGACGCTTGTCACCTGGAGTTCAGACATTTGTTGACAAAGAAAGAGCAGTGCGACAGGTAGGCTGTGTTTGGGCCTCACCTGTGGTCTGTGGCCCTGGTTCCCCCTGTCGACCCCACACGTGGAAACCTGCCTGTTGATGTGTGGCGTGCTGTGCTGCTTCTGTCGCCTTCTCGCCTGCGGTTTTATCAGATGTTGTGTTTTGCTTTGCTTCGGGCTTGTAGCTGCTGCTAAAGCTGCACGTAGCGCTGCTGCAGCGGCTGCTTCTGTTGCATTCGCTGAAGTGAATATAAAGGGGTTAAATAGCTGACAAAATCACCGCGAAGAAGGCTGAAGGAGGGGCAGCACTGGGGGTTCGAGGAGGTTGGAGAAACGAGGACTCAATTCTGGGTTGGTAGAAAGAGCTTTTGGCAGCAGAGATGGAGGCAGAAAGTGAGGAGGGCAGAGATTGGAAGGCATGCAGGTCATCAGGTTGTCTCTCACGGCCCGTCGTGTCCTAAGAGGACAGAGAGAGTCCAGAGAGGAGAGGAGAGTCTCTGATCAGTGGAGGGGAGAGCTGGTAGAACACAGGAGGCCAGAGAGGAGGGAGTCAGTTGGTCACAGAGAGCAGGAGATGAAGAAGCGGAGTCACAGTGAGTCACTGGTGGAGCAGTTCCTAGTGAAGATGGAGTCAAGGTGGCTGCCGGCTTTGTGAGGAGGAGGAGAGCGACTGAGAGACTAGTTTAAGTAGGCAAGCAGTTAAGTTGCATTCATCGCTATCAAGGGGGGGAATCCTTGTCCCGCCCGGAGATAAAAAAAAAGAGAGGGGGGGAATCCTTGTCCCGCCCGGAGATAAAAAAAAAAGAGAGGGGGGGAAATCCTTGCCCCCCCCCCCCCCCCCCCCCCCCCCCCCCGGTGATAAAAATAATTTAGCAGAGGGGGGATAGGAAAACCAGAGGGGGGGAAATCCGCCTCCAGGATGAGAAGATGATTGGAGCCGTCATGTGTGCTCTCCTGCAGCGCCACCTGGTGACCTCCCTGATTACCTGACAGCTTTCAAGTGGATTGCGATATTTCATCACAGTGGCCCTTTTTATTCTTCATTAATAGAGAATGAACACGAAAAAGAGGTCAAATGAGAAGAACAAAAGATGAATATTGCAGAAATATTTTTCTATATACTATTCTATTCAAAGCAAAAATACTAAGTGCAAGAAGCTGCATTAGGGATTGAGTATCGTCTGCTTATGCAGTGTTTTCTGATAACGTCGGCCAAAGGAAACATACACAGGGTAAATGAAATTGGTCCAAGTACAGAACCTTGTGGGACTCCGTGACCAACATTGGTGGTCATCGAGGGTTCACTGTTTACAAACTGGGATCAAACCGAGAACTAGGATTTAAATCCAGTTCCTTTAATAAAATGCATATAAAATGCAGTTCCTTGCATATAATAAATGCAGTTCCTTTAATAACAATCAAATGTTTGTGTCTCTGCAACAGGATACAATGATCAATGGCGGAAATGCGGCACTGAGGTCCCGCAAGACAAGAAAAGAGACAAGTCCTTGGTCCGATTCAATTCCATTCATTTTATTCATTATTAGAGCCTGACATCGCAAATTACAGATTTCCCTCAGAGGGCTTTACAGTCTGTACACATGCGACATCCTCCGTCCCAAGACCCTCACATCGGCACAGGAAAAACTCCCCCCAAAAAACCATTCCAGGGAAAAAGGAAAGAAACCTGAGGGAGAACGTCAGAGGAGGATCCCTCTCCCGGGATGGACAGACTGCAATGGATGTCATGTGTACAGAATGACTCATACAGATGTAGAATACATTCAATTTCTATAACAGAAATTATTCAAAGAATAATTTACGAATTTACGAATACGAACGAACAGATGTTCGTTCGTGGTTATTAAATACTCCTCATTAGGAGCAGAATCGCCATGTTTTCCCCGTCCAATCAGAAGAGACCTTGAGGATTCATGAACGCTTCACACCAACAAACTATAGCACTTAAACTGTACTTATATTGGCTCTTATCTATAACAAGTTGCAGATCGGCTTATTTGATAAAATAGTCCTTTCTTGTTCTTCTGGGTTTGATTCCTTGTTATTGCACGTCGCTTTAGATAAAAGCGTCAGCTAAATGACATGTGATGCAGCAGTGACTTGTGGGATGGGCACCTGTCGGACCGAGGAGAAACCGGGTAGAGTCGTTGGGAGGTCGGATGGATGCACAGCCAACTGGGTCCCTCCTCATCCTCGTCCTTCCTCAAGCTGCACCACTGTTCAAGTATGGACACGAGCATCACAGCTCATTGGCTTTAAGGAAAGCTCGTTATAGGAACAACCTGTTGTGTGACACCACCTTTTGGTTGGAAAGCTGCTGCAGGGACAACGGGGACTTGTTCAGCTGCTGCTCGGCCGCTCTGATTCAATTCAATTCAATTCATTTTATTTTGTATAGCCCAAAATCGCAAATTACAAATTTGCCTCGGAGGGCTTTACAGTCTGTACACATGCGACATCCTCCGTCCCAAGACCCTCACATCGGCACAGGAAAAACTCCCCAAAAATGAAACAACCCTTCCAGGGAAAAAAGGGAAGAAACCTTAGGGAGAACGTCAGAGGAGGGATCCCTCTCCCGGGATGGACAGACTGCAATGGATGTCATGTGTACAGAATGACTCATACAGATGTAGAATACATTCAATTTCTATAACAGAAATTAATCAAAGAATTCCAAGTAGCCGGCCAGATGTACGACAGGACCACTGCAGGGGCCACCACCATCAGATCGAACCACCATCAGATCGAACCACCATCTGATAGAACCACCATCAGATAGAACCACCATCAAATAGAACCACCATCAGATCGAACCACCATCCGTAGACGTGTTCCTCTGCACTGTTGAAATGAAATGCATTCTGGGACATATGGCTCCCACAGGTACGGCCGATTCATTCTAAGTTTTGTGGGGCTTTTGAGTCGGTGTTTCCCCAACAAACAAGGTGCATAGGTGCATCTCAATGTTCTAACAGATTTTATATTATATTTGCGGTGTGTGCTGGTGTGATTCCCTCTGGCCTCAGTCAGCTTGATCTCTCCATCGTGTATCTTTGGTAAAACCTTTCTAATTCACTAAAATCAGCTAAACCTGAATCTTTTCTGCCTCTCTTCATCATTCGTTCATTTTGCCCGTCGGTTGCCGTGCCAACAGCTCGACGCCTCTTTTCTTTGGAGGTCTTCTGTCAGCTGTGATGTTTTCTCAGAGAGGGAAGACGTGGGCAGATCCTCATTCATTCAAGTCAAAGACGACTTTTCATCATGTGGAATGAAAAAGGAAGAAATATGATATATGAACAGCTAAGCATGATACATTTTATAGTCCCTGCACTAGTCTAAGACATCACCCTCACCGTAACTCGGCTCTGCAGCAAGGACAAGAACACACACACACAAGTGTAACAAGCAGGAGTCTCCAACAGGAACCCAAGGGCCTCAGAACACGCGGTTTAAGGCCACATCTTTCCTCTAAAGCTCACTGAGCTCTGAGTGGCCGATTAACCACGAACAATAGAGCCGTTTCATTTCCAACCGGTGCCACATGGCAGCGCAGATAAAGCGCTTCCCTCTGCGGCAGAAGCTAATGGACTAATTAGGCCGAGCGCCTGACCTGAGACGCCGCGGCTCATTGGCTGCGGCTTCCTTCCACTGCTTTGATGTTTGAGTCAAGCTTCTTTCTTCTCGCGTGTCTCTTCTGACTCGATCCGAGCGGCTGCGTGATGACACTCCTCTCTTTGATGGCATCTTCATCATTACACGCCGCGTGCCGTGTGACCGGTTTAATCCTAAAGAACGCTGCAAAGTGACACATAGTGGATATAAAACGCACGTTCACACTCACTGCTGATACATTTCACCGTCAAATCAACGATATCCCAGCTGAGCGTGTAGCACACTTAGAAAGTCGTACATCTGCAATTAAGATAAACCTGTCAATCAGCGTGTAGCCCCGCCCTAAAGCGTCCCCTGCTTCATGGTCTGTTTGACTCTGAATGGACCATAATTCACTAAATGAGCATCGTGCTGATTGAAGAAGAGTTGAAACTACAGACTGAGACCATAAACTCATGTTTACAATGTTTACTGAGGGAATAAATCAGAGAGAAGTAGAGTCATTTCCTCATAGACGTCTATGGGAGCAGAGGAGTCGCCCCCTGCTGGTCACTACACAGAAGTAGAGTCATTTCCTCATAGACGTCTATGGGAGCAGAGGAGTCGCCCCCTGCTGGTCACTACAGAGAAGTAGAGTAATTTCCTCATAGACATCTATGGGAGCAGAGGAGTCGCCCCCTGCTGGTCACCACACAGAATGCAGCTTTAACACGTGAAGCTTCGGTTTTACTCGATCGGAGCAGAGAAGAGTCTGTGGTCACAGTTGTCAGTCATTTACCAGTCACATGTCAGGTGTCAATCACTTAAAGCGAAGCTCAGGCTGAGAGTGAGAACGTGTTGCTACGAGCTAATGAAAGGCAATGAGTCCAATAATGAGTCAGCGTTATTTGTTTCTTTTCCTCTTTCACGTTCACATTTTGACCAGGGGTGCTGGATAGCAAAAATAATGGATGTCCGACGATTTGTCCCCCCTGGACATGTTTTAGATTTTGACTGCTAAATACGTCATTTTAGTGCGGTGTGTATGCCGTTATATTTGTGCCTCAATCCTGAGCTCGTAATTTTAAGTTTTGTGCACAGAGAACTAGATTTTAGCAAAGAAAAACATATTCCGTGCGCGCAGTTTACTCAGGTTCCCTCTCCACAGACTCGCTTTGTGCGCGCAGGCAGCCGCTGCTGCGTCTCTGCACCTCTTCACTCTGCGCGCTCGACGTGCAGCAGCGTTGCATTTGTGCCACAAAACCAACCAATCAGAGAATTAAAGAAGGTCAATTGTGATTGGCTGTTGGTCTCCAAAGAAATTGCTAGTAGAACTTCTACAGACCCACAGGCCAGCCCCGAACCGCCACACCACCCGCGAAGTGTCCGACTTAGGTGATCCTTTTAGGGGCACAGTTTGTCAGGCGCAAGTGATCCTTTTTTAACTCTGAGGGTGGTGTGGAGATCTGGGTTTGTGTGAAGTGTCCGAGCCACAAATTCCAATGTTCTGCGACAGCGCTCCGACTCCGGTGCGCCCACCTACAAGCCCACAGAAGCGCACTTGAATTCACGCGCAAAGACACAACCGAGCTGCGCTTTCTGCCGTACAAGACCGAAGTGCGCATGCGCGACATGGGTTTTCCGCTTGTCCGCAATGAATGGACAGTAAAAGCACTGCTTATTCTACCATTTCTTTCGTATTTGATTATGCGCAACTGCTACATTTGTCATCTTAACGTCCAAAAATTGCATATATGAATCACAAGGCTAGTGAGATCATGCTGCATTTCTATTACATTACATGTAAAGTGGAGAGCCGGTGACATCGACTGGACTTTGTTACGTGACGTGTTGCCACGGAGATACCCGAGAACACCGTGAGAGCTTTTTGATTTGGGGTGTTTTAAAGAGCCGTTTCCATAGTTTTAATGTAAAGTTTAGCATGATTCGGGAGAGCGAAGCGTTTGTGATTAGACGACGGGGCGCAGCAGGAGGGGGCGATGCGTCATAACACAGCACCTTATCCGACACGGCATGTAGCCACTTGGCATGGCTACATACCAGCATGGCTGGAAAGACCGTTCAAAAGTGTCTGTCCCGAACCTCCTTCCAGGATAACTAAGTCGCTCGGCTGACAGGGCTTTGAGTCCTTCTGAAACGTTAACGTTAGTGCTCCATGCAACGATGGTGCTGCTAACGTTATTTCAGAGTCACACTCTGGCTCTTCAGCGGCGGTGGACGAGGAAACATCAAGTACAACATCAAATGAAATCTTGCTCATTTTTGCCGCATTACTATGGCGGATGAAAAAATTGTGTATCCTTTTCTGCGACATATTGTTTTCTACCTTTGCAGTCAACGAGCCTCCGCCTGCTCGCTCGAACGTCACTGACTCACGTTCACGTTGCTCTCTGTAACTGTTCATTTTTAGTAGCCTATATTCAGACCTATCCATAACCCTTTTTTGCTGTTTCACTCATCATTTCACTTACACAAATATAAATAATGTCAGACAGAGAATTAGCTCCCTCAGCAGCCCCCTTCCCGCGCCCTTCTTTAACATTCAAATGGAGCGATTGGACCATCGACCCCCCTGGAGTCCCGACGTGGTGGTGAAGAAGGGAGGTGATGAAGACCACGGATGAATGATGAAGGCCTGACAGGGTGGAGGAGGCGCTGAAAGGACACCTGACCTGAGACGCAGCGCCGCCCTGTTGGTTGAATACAGCCAAGCTGCATTTCAACTCCCCGACTTGTAGTTTGTGTTGATTGTTGTTGTTTAACAACCATTTGAAATACTTTTGGACTTTTAAAAGTAATTTTGTAAATGTAGAATATTATTAATTAACATAATAATGAAGTGGTTCATAATTATGTTAATTAACAGTGGTTCATTATTATTTTAATTAATAATATAGCTTCATACACAGTTGACTGCAAAAAACTGAAAGGCATGCAGGGAAATTAATTTAAGCTGCCCCGTATAAACACCAGTATAATTGTATATATGTGATGTATATGAATATTACCAACGTGCCTCCCTGTGGTGGGAATGTTAATAATACATCGTAGCTAATCATTCCAAAGGGAATAATAGGATTGTTTATTGAAGTCCTGTTGTACGGGGGACAGATTTAGAGGTTACACCGCACACGTGGAGCAGTTCGGATAACGTTACTAAGGCAGAGAGTCGATGACTGCACACCAATAAAGCTCAAGTAAGCAAGACTGCTTTAATCGTCCATTATGTATAGTCTGGATAGAAGCAGAACAACAGTACTATCACAGCGAGTAGCGTTTCCTCAAAAAGGATCTTCACTCAGCTTCAGACAACAAGTCCACTTGTGGAGAATATTCGCAGGTGGAGTTGAGACGGTGGTTTCACGTGGGACATGTGACTCCTGGCTGAGAACTTTCCTCGCCGCCTCACAGAAGCTTTGCAGAAATGTAAAGATGCAACGTTCATTGATTCGGCTGTTTGAGTCGTGATTAAAGAGTTCAGTTCATCTGTGCCAAAGTGATTAAATATCCATTTGATCCATTATGCTTTCAATTAGCTTTAACGTTATTTTAATCTTAATTTACATCGACTCCTTTGATCTCAGCCGCTGTGATGATCAACACAAACAGTGAGGTGGCGCTGGGGAGCGATGGGGGGCTGAAACAGCTAGCGCTAATGTTAACGCTTGTGTTAGGGCTCAAATGAACACAGAGGATTCTTTACCCTCATTTTTCACATCTTTTATTGTTATTTTACCTTCAAACTGTGACTTCAGACGACCAGTGAACAGCTGTGTGAATCCGTCCACATGTTCTCCAGTCACATGATTCCCTCCAACTTTCTGGTCTGCATCCAATCGACACATCAATCTTTTTCTCCCCCCTCTCCCCCTCTCCTCTCTCTCTCCCCCCTCTCTCCCCTCTCTCTCTCCCTCTCGTTCACCCCCCCCCCCCCCCCCTCTCATGCTCACTCACTCATTGATGGAGGAGGGATGTGACCAGCATGGCGAGCAGCTCATCTTTATTCAGGAGTCTGGGTGGTGCGTCGCTTCAGCTCCACCTCTCTCTCTCTCTCTCTCTCTCTCTCTCTCTCTCTGTCTCTCTCTCTGTCTCTGTCTCTCTCTGTCTCTCTCTCTCTCTCTGTCTCTCTCTCTCTCTCTCTCTCTCTCTCTCTCTGTCTCTCTCTCTGTCTCTCTCTCTCTCTCTCTCTCTCTCTCTCTGTCTCTCTCTGTCTCTCTCTCTCTGTCTCTCTCTGTCTCTCTCTCTCTCTCTCTCTCTCTCTCTGTCTCTCTCTCTGTCTCTGTCTCTCTCTCTCTCTCTCTGTCTCTCTCTGTCTCTCTCTCTCTGTCTGTCTGTCTGTCTCTCTCTCTCTCTCTCTCTCTCTCTCTCTCTCTCTGTCTCTCTCTGTCTCTCTCTGTCTCTCTCTCTCTGTCTGTCTGTCTGTCTCTCTCTGGGGGAGGGATGGCGTCATCATCAGACCGGCACTGACGTGACGTTTGGAGGATCATATTAATATAATACCACAATGGTAATAATATTGAATCCTCATGGTGACAGCTCGCGAATGGCCGCCTTAGTTACGGTTGCTATGGCTGCCTGCACGCTGGAAGTTTGTAACCGCGTCGGTGATTTCAGGAGGAATAAATGACAAACGCCATCGTTCCTCCACGTACCACACCTTCTGTAACGTAACCGTGTGGATTTACTACTATATTATAACATGGTCACATGACCCATGTTTGAGGATTATCGATGGAATAAATCGGTGTCCTCAGAAGATTTACTTTATAACGTTGATTTCTGTTTAAATGTGAACATTCTTCTACATTTTGTCAAATATCGTCTGTTGGTTGCAGTGTGCGTGTGCGTGTGTGTGTGCGTGTGTGTGAGTGTGTGTGTGTGTCTGTGTGTGTGTGCGTGTGCGTGTGCGCGTGTGCGTGCGTGCGTGTGCGTGTGTGCGCGTGTGTATCTGTCTGTGTGTGTGTGCGTTCTTTCTGCGTGCTTGTGAGTTGATCTGAATGTTTCACAGAAACACTGATGCAGTGAGACGGAAAAGGCAAAGATCACAACAAGTAACTCGATTAATTTTCTGTGATAAACAGCGATTAATCGCAGCATCTAATGACACATTGTAAACTAGTGTATTGCACGTTTTACTTTTAAGGAGTGTTATCAGAACAGAGGCAACAGCAAGTTATCATACAGGATGTCGATACTATGGGACCAGAGGAGTCGCCCCCTGCTGGTCATTGCGTCACATTACACGCCATTTAGCTGAAAGAAGCTTAACTCATGAAGTTTAAACAAACCAACATCACTGCAACGTATATGGTGGGACACGCCCCATGTGACACCTGCCATGTGACACGCCCCATGTGACACCTGCCATCTGACACGCGCCATGTGACACGCGCCATGTGACGCGACGCAGTGGCTGCGTGTTTATGCATTAATATAGGTGCATGAAAAACGGGGGTGGGGGGACGAGAGAGGGAGACATCAAGAGAAAGAGAGAGAGGAGAGGGGGGAGAGAGGGAGAGCGAGGGAGAGCGAGGAGGGGGGAGAGAGAGGGAGAGCGAGGAGGGGGGAGAGCGAGGGAGAGCAAGGAGGGGGGAGAGCGAGGAGGGGGATGAACGCAGCCTCTCGCGCTGTGGAACCAGTCCGGCAGCGAAGGACACCGGGGGAGGACCCAGATCTCAGCGGGGGAGGACAGCAGCAACACGGGAGTAAGAGGCCGGAAAGTGCTTCCTCCTCCGCGCGTGTCCCCGTCTGAGTGGATCAACGGGGGAGAAGGAGGAGGAGCTGGAGGAGGAGAAGGAGGTATTGGAGCTTCTTCTTGCCCGAGGAGGCAAGTCGCTGCGACAGTGGACGCGTCCGTGTGTCGTCTCTCAAGTGGATTTGGAGTAAACGTGGGATTTTGATCTCGAGGAGTTTTGCCCCTCCACTCCCTCCCCCTCTCCTCTCCACTGTCCTCCCTCTCCTCTCACTCCCGTTTGGTCACAAAGGGCAGAAGCAGATAGGTGAGTGCTTTGGTGATTAGGGTGTGTGTGTGTGTGTGTGTGTGTGTGTGTGTGTGTGTGTGTGGGGGGGGGTTCTCTTCTGCTCTCCTCTTTTGGTCCTCTCCCTTCCCAGTGCACCAGCTCCTTGCTCCTTGGTGTCCCTCCATCCATCTCCACCCTCATACAATCTTCTCAGCATCCATCAGAACCCCCCTCCCTCCCCACCTCCATCACCCACCGTCCAGCCCGTCTTCCTTTCGTCCCTCTGTGCTCCTCGTTCCTCCTTCATGATCAATTATTCACCAGATGAAAACACGTCCCATTTGGTCCAATTTACAGCCAGAATATTAGTTAATTGTTTGGTTGATTTGCAAACAGCAGACTGAGTGTTAGCTAATTCCTCCTCCAGCGGGTCGGGGGTCGTTCTCCCAGCAGCCTCTGGGGCTCTCTGCGGGTCGGGGGTCGTTCTCCCAGCAGCCTCTGGGGCTCTCTGCGGGTCGGGGTCGTTCTCCCAGCAGCCTCTGGGGCTCTCTGCGGGTCGGGGTCGTTCTCCCAGCAGCCTCTGGGGCTCTCTGCGGGTCGGGGTCGTTCTCCCAGCAGCCTCTGGGGCTCTCTGCGGGTCGGGGTCGTTCTCCCAGCAGCCTCTGGGGCTCTCTGCGGGTCGGGGTCGTTCTCCCAGCAGCCTCTGGGGCTCTCTGTGGGTCGGGGTCGTTCTCCCAGCAGCCTCTGGGGCTCTCTGCGGGTCGGGGTCGTTCTCCCAGCAGCCTCTGGGGCTCTCTGTGGGTCGGGGTCGTTCTCCCAGCAGCCTCTGGGGCTCTCTGCGGGTCGGGGTCGTTCTCCCAGCAGCCTCTGCAGCGTTTAAAGCTAAATAGACATGATTCCTAGACTTTGTGCATCTTAAGTGTGCGCTGCAGTGACTGTGTGTGTCATGTGTACTACGCTGTACGCAGCCTGGCAGACCACACACACACACACACACACACACACACACACACACACACACACACAGGGACGAGCAGCTGTTGGTCTTCCCTCAGCAGCAGTGAGACACCGAGCGATGACCCCTCGCTCACCTTCCTGTGGATGGTGAGCGAGCGATCCACTTCCTGTGTGGATCCTGCAGTGCACGCATCGAAGAGGATTCTTTCCACACACTGATGTGTTTGTCCGGTGGGGGGGGCGTGGAGGTCGTAGGTGTGATAGTGGGCACGAGATGGAGGACGGTGATTGGTGACCTCGTGTGACTCAAAGCAGGCAGGAAGCTGCAGCGCTTCAGTTGGACTCAACAGGAAGGTTTAGTGTGAAAAAAGACACCAGGATCCTTGCTTCCTCTGTAGTGACCAGCAGGGGGCGACTCCTCTGCTCCCATAGACGTCTATGAGGAAATGACTCTACTTCTCTGTAGTGACCAGCAGGGGGCGACTCCTCTGCTCCCATAGACGTCTATGAGGAAATGACTCTACTTCTCTGTAGTGACCAGCAGGGGGCGACTCCTCTGCTCCCATAGACGTCTATGAGGAAATGACTCTACTTCTCTGTAGTGACCAGCAGGGGGCGACTCCTCTGCTCCCATAGACGTCTATGAGGAAATGACTCTACTTCTCTGTAGTGACCAGCAGGGGGCGACTCCTCTGCTCCCATAGACGTCTATGAGGAAATGATTTGTTCCCTCAGTAAACATTGTAAACATGAGTTTATGGTCTCAGTCTCTAGTTTCAGGTCTTCTTCACTGCAGCATGATGCTCATTTAGTGAATTATGGCCACACAATCCTTACTACCACGTTCAGATTGTTCAAATCATCTCACACCACTTGATATAAGACACGTTCACTGTATGAGGCACTAGTGAGATTTGGCATTAGGAAACCATTCTAGTGAAATGTAGTAATAACACTAGTTTTAGATTTAAACCAGGCTGAAGAGGCAAATATTCAATGGTTCCACTGGCAGATTATCTGAGCATTATTTCATTCATGTTGCATGCGTCTGTCCCACATGGCGCCTCTTTCACATCCGTGTGACTGTGACATTTTACAGAACAAAACATCCACCTTCCATCGATGCGTCACCGCACTCCTGCACACGAGCGTGTTCACAAAGCCAAGAATCAGAGCCGCCCGCCTTCTGCAGAGTTACGCTGACCTGCAGAGTCCGTGCTCGCTCACTCGGGCCGGCCACTTCCTGCTGCGCGCCGAGCACGCACGCCGTTTGTTCACCGAGTCGGTTCTGAGAGGACGGGGCTGTAAAAGAGAAAGCGACTCGATGGCTCAGTCCTCACACGTGTAAACATGGATGAAGAGTCTGGATCCGTCCTCCAGCTCAGTTCTTCCCTTTGAGGACGCAGGATTATTCTGGAGAGACTATTTACGTAATCTGCAGGAATTGCAACGTATCCTGAAATGACATCGTACGAATCTTCTCCCCATTTTTGCCAATAAAGCGTCTTCACCAAAGACTGCAGATCATTGTGGACGGCTCCAGATGGTTTGTTGATTCAAGTCCCGAAGCCTCCGTCATTGATTTAATCTCCGCCATCTTGGAATACAGTCGCAAATCAGGTTCCTCCGCAAAAGGGAAGCTGTCACAATTTCCATTTTCCAACGCCTTCATTCTTTTGAGTTCAGAAATGCAGAGCTCCAGCCAATCCAAAGACAGGGTTTGTACCAGTAGACGCAGAGAAACCACGGTGACTGGCTCCGCCCCCTTACAACGGCGAGCGAGAGCTCTCAGTGTCATTTTAGCGTTTAGGACGTTCATGCCTCTTGTTGAAATCACAAAGCTCGTTTGGATAAATGATCCAGTGGGCGTCACCCACAGAACTCCTGTTCTCTTCTTTAAATATTACGTGTTGTTCATCACTTCTGTTCTGAGAGCACTCGTGTGATTTAATGAAGCCTTAAAGGTCACGTGACATAAAGGCTGTATCCACTGTTTGTTTATGTGGACGACGTGGCGAGCAGGGAGAGGCGGGGCTCAGACGCAGACTTGCAAATAAAAATGGTCAAATTGTCAAAAAGGGTTCAGGAACTCAAAAATACCACAACGGGCAAAAACTCCGACAAGAACGCGGACAAGGAAGCTGAACCAGCAGCATCCGACATGACGTGGAACCAACAACAGACTCACAGGGCTTAAACACACAGGTGGAATCACTCAGACAATCACAGGGGAGGACAGGAAGTGAAGTTACCCAGGGACACCAGAAACATGAAACTTCACAATAAGACAGGGACAGGACCAAACTGTGACAGACAGACTCTTATTATATATCTTATTAAACATGTTTGGCCTTTTGACTCATGCGTGAGGACACAAACGCTTCATTGAGATATTCAGACTAATCCCGGGTTCATTTCATTTGACTTTTTCATGGCTTCTGTTCGCTGTGATGCACATCGCATTCAAAGTCACACACAACACCTCTTTGTTTTCCTTGTAGTTCAACGTGTGGAAACAAACATTTAGCACTTTGAGCTGCCGCTCACGCTGACTGCAGAGCGTTGCAACGTGGGGGGGGGGGCGATCGCTCTTTGTATCGCTGTGATGATTCCTCGTTTATGCGTCCGCGTGTTCGCACGAGGCCCCAGCGCGCCCGCCATTATTAAAACCAAGATGTTTTACGAGGGAACACATCAGATTGAAGAGCTTTTGTCGGAAGAAATCCGTAAATAAGACCACTTATACAAGCGTCATTGGCGACTATAAGGACGCGCAGACGGCCTCCGATTCATGGACGCAAAGAGGCGATGAAAAGCAGCAGTGGCGAAGAACGGAGCAAAAAAAGTCTCAAACCAACGACTCTCCAGGTCGTCTCTGACCATAAACGCTGCCCCGCCTGGTGGTCTGATGCAGACGCAGACACAGACACAGATGCAGACGCAGACGCAGACGCCAAGAAGAATTAAAACATCATCTGGGGGATTTGTAACTGACGCTGATTGTTCTTGTCATTGCAGAGCTGGTCAGATTCTCCTTTCCCACAATGCTACAGGTGTGAGCACGCCAGGTGACCCCACTGACAACCTCCCCTCATCGTCCCCCCCTCCCCTCATCCCTGCCGACCCTCGGGCAATCTGCTACCATTCATCTTCCTCAGCGGTACCATGGCAACCGCCTCCGTCCAGAGACTCAGCGGTCCCCAGCTGCTGCACTGAGGGAACCGATCAGGGGCGACAGGAGAGGAGAGCAAAGCATCCTGGGTGTTTCTGATGGACTGGGGGAGTTTGTTTGCTTCCTTCCCCGGATACAAAGCTGAAGCCTCGACACGGCGGCTGCGATGTGGATGGTAAGATGTCGGCTGCCTCGTAGCCGCAGCGACCTGCAGGCAACCAGCCGGGAGCTTCACTTCCTCCCCATGGACGAAACACCCACACAGGACTCACTCCACCAGGTCACTATCCGCCTTCAAGCTTTGTGTTTTGAGTCATCTTCTTTTTAATCAATAGCGATGGCTGTGTGAAATCCCCCCCCCTTCTCCCCAGACACACACACACACACTCTCTCCATCCCACCTGAAACCAATTAGCATTAGCAGATGGAGATGGAGATTAGACGCAGGAGGAGCGAGAGAGAGATTCAATACGATCACAAAGAAAAGGGCCAAGAAGAAAACAGGAGGCGAAGAGACGCCGTCAGTGGATCCGGCTAATCAATGGGGTCGATGGGAGGGCGGGGAAGTGGGCGGGGCCAGCAGCGATAAGAGAGAGATAAGAACTCGCTGTGGGTCAGCCGGTAGAGTCGACTGTAAGAGAGAGAGGCAGAGGGAGGGCGGGTGTGGGGGGGAGACTCTTAGCCGCCACCATCAGGGCCTCTGAATGGGATTTGATTTCATGCCTTAATGTCGGCAGACAGGAGGAGAGGGGAGGAGGTGCCCCCGTTACCCACCGTGCACCCCCATCTCCCCCGTCCCCTGCCCTCCCCCCTAGACGTCCAACACATTCAGGACATCCGTCCCTCCATCTGATCCGCTTCTCGTTCCTCTTTGCCTGCAGCCTCCACGTTGTCCGTATAAAAGAGGAAAGGGGAGACGGCGAGCGAGCCGAGGCTTTTGCTTCCCAGGTCCCGACGTCTCGAGGCCCCCGTCCTCTTTTCTAAGCTCGTCTGCTGCTTGTGGATTCTCTGCACCTCCGTCCGTCCTCTCTGCGGACATTAAAGCTCTTGATATCGGCTCCTGGTGTCGTCATCTTCAATCTGTGAGTACTTCAGTCCTCCTTAAGTCTCCCCCCTCTCCCAGCGGTCAATGACTGAAATAAACGTCCCATGCCATCGTCTTCGTGGTACTTTTCTGTCGCCGAACACAAGCGGTGTAAAACACACATACTACCGGGGGGGATCGGCTGGAGTGGGATGGAAGGTGGAAGCAAATAGAACTTTCCCAGGATGCTTCTGGGCGTATCGTGCAGGGCTGCATCGGTTTGTTGGCAGTGTAGAAAGTGGTCTGGTTCAGTGTCTCCTACGTTTGGGGGTGTGCAGTGGTGTTGGACAGATGGCTCTTTTAAAGTTTCTTCTCGTGTAGTTTTGTCAAAGTGGTCAAAGAGTCTTCGCTGGTGGACGATACCGACGTCCCCTTTGGGTTCCGTTGAGCGGGGTTGAAGCTTGTTGGGACACGATGTCCTGTGGTTTCAGGAGCGTTGCTGTCTTGCTAGTCGCTCTGCATGAAGGTGCATAAACACCCACCACCAGTAGCTGCATGGAGACGAGGGACGAGCGTAGTTAGGGTTTGTATGCATGTCTTGCTTCATACGAGCAGTTTGGGGGAGTTTTCTGGGGCTGGAAATGTTTTAGGTTGGCAGGGAAGTGGTTCTGGTGATTTGAGAGATGTGAGAGTGTTTAAAGCAGACTTCATTTCAGATGGCAGGTTTGCAACTGAGAGATGTGAGAACTGATGGCAGGGCTTCTGCCTGTGAATGACTGCTGCATCCATCACATCGGTGTAACCTCAGCGGTCCTTTCATTCCAAGTGGATTTGTGTCCCTCTTGGGAAGAGAGGTGAAGGTCCCAGGAGACACTGGTGACTGTGGAGATCCTCTGTGTGCCTTTGCACAAGGTCACGCGTGAGAAAGGGCTTCACATCCTGCGCACATGAGAACACCCCGACGGGATTCGGTGGAGATAGGTGTGCAGTAAAGAAGTATTAAAAGGGTATTAATCCGGCTGAATCTCTGCTGCATCATTAATCTCCCCCAACGCGTCATCGCGAGCGTTCGCTCGGGCGCCGCGCTTCCCGTTACAATCTTGCACATATTTTCTTTTCATGTCTGATGATACTTTGAGCCTCAGAAGTGATGCTTTGCGTTGGAGGAGAGAATCAACGAGGCTTTATTCAGCTGGTGTGTGTGATTTGAATTTTGATCCGAGGTAATCGGGCCGATGGGCTCCCTGCTGCATTCGATCGGTTGATTATGAAGGATTGTTTTGTGCTCCTGAAGGATCCTTGTGGACAGGCAGACGTCTGTAGTGAGGAGCTGCAACACTGTTCTGGTTCCCAGTATGAGTGTGCAGTAATACATGTCAGTCCTGAGGGGGGGGGGGGCGATGCGGACGGGTTACTGTGGGAGGAGCTCGGCTTAGTCACATGACAACTGTGTTAAATTCAAAGACCCTTTGAAGCCAGATGCTGGCGATCCGACGGTTCACTGGACGGACGCCGGTGGAGGCCGGACGTGGCTGACGGACGCTGTGGAAGGAGGAGCTGACGATGAGCGCTCGCTAAAGAACCAATCAGAGGGCAGAGGGGCTCCTCTGATTGTGACGCATCCGGCGTCCATGAAACAAACCAAGAAGACTAACGGATACAAAAATGTTTCTTTTTGAGGAAGAAGAGGAACGTTATTTTTTTTCTTTAAAGTTCCCGGATTGATTTTTGGACGCTGGTCGTCACGGCGATGAGCCAAACAAAATGTATTCATTTTATTATAATAATATTATTATTATTTTATAGGTCAAAGAACCCTCAAGGTTCCCCATAGTTCCCCCAGTAACCGTGAGCTTCTCAGCCCCCCAGTAAGAACCAGTGAGACGGCAGGTGGCGCGAGGTGAGATCATCATTTCCCCCCAAACGGTGTCTGCTGATCAAATGGAAACGAGCAGCTCTGCAGGTTCAGGACGGATGTTCAGCCGCTTGAAGCCAGAGTCATATATTCTGAAAATGTTGGATTTCTTTTTCATAAATTGTTCAGCTCCCGAGTAGCAGCCCCCCCTTGCTCCCACCAACGGCCTGCAATGGAGGCATCCATCACTTTAGCGCTGGGGCTCCGGTACCTGCGGACCCCCCCGGCTCTCAGCGCCGCCACTGAGCAATGACTCCACGGAGCCGGGGGGGTCACGAGGAGGAGCGACCCGGGTCCACTATCAGCGTTTGGACTTTAGATCAAGGGTGACTCCAGTGGCCCAGGGGGGTTGTGGGTATTTGGCTGGGGAGCAATATGCTAATGAGCAGAATGCTGATGTTTAGAGGAGCATATTGAAAGATGTTTCTGTCCTGTTTCTGTCCGGTATGTCAGAGCACGGACCAATCCGGCTCCAGCTGGGAGCGAGGGGCGGGGCCTCTGTGAGCGTGAGAATGTGTGGACACCGATGTTTCCTCGTGTCCTCGTCCCACTGCAGCAAAGCGAACACACCAGTTCAACAAACCACAATGTTCCTCCACGTCTAAAACACACACACACACACACACACACACACACACAATGAGCTGCTTAGTCAACAGTGTTCAGTGGAGCGTCGCAGCGCCGCTGACTGCTTTACTGCAGCACATTGAGCTGCAACGCACACACACACACGCACACACACGCGCACAGCACACACGCACACACACACACTGACCCGTCTGTCGTGTCCCAGCTGGGCCTCAGGCAGAGGATGGATGTGAGGTGGAGCTTCGTGGTCAAAGCAGCAGTTCCTTCTCGCTGAAGGTTGTCATGTTCTTGTTTGCGTGTCTGTGTGTATGTGTGTGTGTGTGCGTGTGTGTGTGTTTCTGCGTGTGTGTTTCTGCGTGTCTTTTGTCAGAATGAATCCGTGGTTCTGCCAGTTTTCTGGAGAAGCGGCCGTCTTGCAGCTTCGATGCACTGCGGCGCACGCGGTTACTGATTAGAGGATGCTGATGCTGCCGTTTCCATGGCAACACGCCACCCGATAGGCCGAGCTGCCGTGGGTCGAGAACCGATCATTACTGGGTTTTATGTCGCAGAAGCAACAGGAAGCCAGTAAAAGGTGGACGTGTAACACACAGACATTCCACTCTAACGAATGCTGCTCACATCCGTGTGTCTCCACCGGGACGCCGAGCCTGCAGCACGCCGCACCAACAGGAAGTGAGCCTCCAAACCAACAGCACACGCCAAAGAGGAAGAAAACTCCTACTTGCTGGATGCGTCTCAGGGGGACATCGGGGGACACAAACAGCAGAACAGTGGGTCACAGAGACAGAGAGAGAAGTTCAGTGTGACACGGTCTCATGGACATCAAGGCTACGTTCACACTGCAGCCTGAAACGACCCCCATGCGACCTGCATCTGATGTTTTCATGACAGTCTGAACAACACAGAACCGATCTTTTCAAACCCAGGCCACTTGGGTACGTGGACTCCATTCCGATGCGTATCCCATGTTTTTAAATGCGACTTCAGTCTGAACGGCCAGGTCGCATGTATACGACCTGCACGTCATTGACACTCGAAAAACGTCATAATGCGCCGCCGCAGACGTGTCTCTTCCCGTGACAGAGTTAATCGAAGGCGCTCACAAACATAATCAAAGGTGGATCGGGATATTCGGAAGTCAATTCGGTGTTCGTGAAGCATCACATCAGTATCCCACCACTGCTGGCTGCGACTCCGCACCCACACATTTCTTGTACCGACGTTGCTGCCACTGCTCCACAAAACACCAGAGCTAAAAACCTCGCTCTCCTCCGTTTGAATAAACGTCACTGGTCATGTGACGTGCGTATGTCTCGTAGTCAGGACGCAGCCGACCAGGGGCCAGCTAAGTGGCTCCGTTGGCAACATAACATCAATATGTTTAATATCACCAGAGAATGTCTAACATGCTCTGATATCACTCCACTGTTGACATCCATGTTTAGCTAACAAGTGACGTCATTGACCGTTGAGGACTCTTCTGCGCATGCGGGTCACTTCTGGGTCATTTCATGGACATGGACATCTAGTCTCATCGATATCTAGTCTGATGGACATCTAGTCTCATGGACATCTAGTCTCATGTACATCTAGTCTGATGGACATCTAGTCTCGTGGACATCTAGTCTGATGGACATCTAGTCTCGTGGACATCTAGTCTTGTGGACATCTAGTCTCATGTACATCTAGTCTGATGGACATCTAGTCTCGTGGACATCTAGTCTCATGTACATCTAGTCTGATGGACATCTAGTCTCGTGGACATCTAGTCTCATGTACATCTAGTCTGATGGACATCTAGTCTCATGGACATCTAGTCTCGTGGACATCTAGTCTCATGGACATCTAGTCTGATGGACATCTAGTCTCATGGACGTCTAGTTTCATGGACATCTAGTTTCGTGTACATCTAGTCTCATGTACATCTAGTCTCGTGGACATCTAGTCTCATGGACATATAGTCTCGTGGACATCTAGTCTGATGGACATCTAGTCTCGTGGACATCTAGTCTGATGGACATCCAGTCTGATGGACATCTAGTCTCGTGGACATCTAGTCTCATGGACATCTAGTCTCGTGTACATCTAGTCTCATGTACATCTAGTGTCGTGGACATCTAGTCTCATGGACATATAGTCTCGTGGACATCTAGTCTGATGGACATCTAGTCTGATGGACATCTAGTCTCGTGGACATCTAGTCTGATGGACATCTAGTCTCGTGTACATCTAATCTCATGGACATCTAGTCTCGTGTACATCTAATCTCATGGACATCTAGTCTCATGGACATCTAGTCTGATGGATAGCTGAATATCTAAAATGTGTGTTTGTATCAGCACGTTTGGGTCTGTTACTACGTTTTCTTAGCCGGTGCGATGCTGCTGCCTGATTGGCTGCTCCCACAAGAGACAGAAGGGGACGAGGTGTAAACAGAGCGAGAGATGCAGTATTAAACACACACACACACATACACGCAGTGAGGGCTTCTTCTCGCTGCATCGTTACGGATCTCCCTCTTTCTAATTGGTCGCCTGTGCAGCGTCCCCCAGGCTTGGTTTCTGCTCGGCATGCTGGGTGAACGTAGAGTAAAAGAGTGAAATGAGCTTAACTGAGATGCCTGGCGGTCATGTGACGTGCGTATGTCTCGTAGTCAGGACGCAGCCGACCAGGGGCCTATACCATGTGACCAGGGGCCTGTACCATGTGACCTGGTCCTGTACCATGAAGCTGGTTCAGGTGGTAGCCAGCTAAGTTTCAGCTTACTTTCTACCAACCCCCGGTTTTGGTACCATGAAAGTGGCTCTTTGGATCCGAGCTCTCAGTCAGAAGTTTGACCAATCAGCGGTGAGCAAAGAAACAGCTGACGTAGTTAATTCCCTAGCTTCTGTTCTCTGTTGCATCATTGCGGCTTCACCTTTTCTTCCACATCCTGAGGACATCTCAGCGCAGATTGTTAGCAGAGCACTTCGTAGAGTTTTTAGGGACAAAATCCCCTTGACTTTCCTCGTATGAAAGATACAGATATTCCGCGGAAGGAATAACTCATCTTTGCGAACTTGTTGAGCCGCAAATAACAAATGTGACTCGTCGAAGCCGCACTTACTGCACCGCAAATGGTTTGAATTATATTTTTTATATATATTTTTTTAACTTACGCATTAACGCTCTCAGCAATGTTCCTCTAATATTGTTCTCTTGCTTTGGCAGCAGAGATGGTGTTACTGCGTGCTGGAAAACATTTTACATTCTTCATATTTCTGAAGAATAATTTCTTGCAGAAAAATATATCTCTCTCTCTTTTATGTGCGCGCGCGGAGTTGCAGGATCAAAGCCTGGTTGACAAACTCAGTTGATAAGCGGCGTCATGATCGATTCCAATTGTGGAACCCTGAGTTTGATCCACCAGCTTCATGGTGCAGGCCCCTGTTGGCTTTCACAGGTAAACACTGCAAAAAGTATTTACTGCAGATATTTATTCATTTATTTAGTTTAGTTTATGTATTTCTGTACTTTGACTTTAGTCATCTGCTCTTTTCATCTCCAGTGGAAAGTCTCTAGTTTGAAGACAACCCCTCAGTTGTCGTGGCAACCTGAGTGCTTGATTTTCCCAAATACCCAGCATGCCTCAGTGGTTTCGGTGGCCCAGTTGCTCTGTTGCTTTATTGCTCTCCATTAAATTCACCCAAAGTGGTGTGAAGGCTTCAGTCGAGCGATGTGACATATTTCATCAGGGTGACTGAACGAGTCCTGGACAACGGAGTCAAAAGCTGCTTTGACTTATTGAGTTATTGAATTATTAGTTCCGGCATGTCGGCGAATCCTTCAGGACCGTCGGTATGAAGGCTGTGTGATTGGTTTAATCAGGTGACTTGTTGCTAGGCTACCAGAGAAGCCTGCGATGTGTTCACTGCCCGTTGTTCACGCTCTTTGAGTGAATCGGTGTGTTCAGGGGCAGGGCGCTGTTGTTGTTGTTGTTGTTGTTGTTGAGTCTAACAGACACGAAAGAGTCTCATCACATTACTTTAGTTACAATGGCACAAAAGGAACTCGAAGGCATCGTGAATATTGTTATCGTTGTTGCCACCGCGTTGCATCACTACAATGACGACGTCAAGCTCTTAATCTGTATCAAAGACCAAGAAATAAGAAAGTGCTGTTTCATCAAATACAGCCAGTTACTGAGAAGAGCCTTCATAAGCACGATCACGGAGCTCTGATTTCTGGGAACTTTCTTAATTCTATAAATATTTCCAAACAGCGGTTTGCGTCCGCTGTGATGTCGACGTCTTGCCGGTCAGTAAAGTAAAGTCGGACACTCGCTTCCTTCCCTTTTCTCATTTCCTTTCCCGTCTTTATCTCTTCTCTATTTCCAGCTCTCCATTTTCAATCTAATTGCTCTCCACAGGCTTTTGTCAATTCTTTTAACCTGCCTTTTGCTCCATTTCATCTCTTTCAAATATTCCACTTCCTCCCGTATCTCACCTCTCCATGTCCTTCATCTTTTAAACATTCTCCTCTCACCTGCAGTTTCGTGCCTTTTTCTAGCATCCTTCTTCTTTATGTTCCTTCCCCGACTGCAGCCTTTTCCTCATCAGTCTGCTTCCTTCTTCATCTTTCTCTATAACCCCCGTCTCCCTCCCTTTGCTCCCTTTCTTCCCATCTTGGTTGTGTCCTTGGCCTTTTAATTATGGTGACGTCCCCCCCTCGTCCTTCGAGCCCTGATGGGGCCTCATGATGCCTCCACCACACCAGCCGCGGTGTCTCTACGTGTCTCTGTCTCCGTAGAGACACTTGGAGGACACTGGGTAGTTTTTATTGGAGGCACAATGGGTCTGCTTTCTGCTTGCTGTCACGGCAACACGCCATTCAACTGTTCATCACATGTGGAACCTTTGAATTCATAATCGACCCGACCTTTTAACCAAAGAGCCGACTAACCAGACAAGAACCTCGTGTGACGCTCGACAGCCAACTGAACGCTGGTGCATGGTGAGGCCCCGCCCTAAAGCGTCCCCTGCTTCATGGTCCACGAGAGACCTGTCAATCAGTGTGTAGCCCCGCCCTAAAGCGTCCCCTGCTTCATGGTCCACGAGAGACCTGTCAATCAGTGTGTAGCCCCGCCCTAAAGCGTCCCCTGCTTCATGGTCCATGAGAGACCTGTCAATCAGCGTGTAGCCCCGCCCTAAAGCGTCCCCTGCTTCATGGTCCATGAGAGACCTGTCAATCAGCGTGTAGCCCCGCCCTAAAGCGTCCCCTGCTTTGTGGTCTGTTTGACTCCACATGGACCATCATTCACTAAATGAACATCATGCTGATTGAAGAAGACTTGAAACTAGTGATTTGGATAAAAGCTAAATGACGTGATGTAAAAAACAGTCGACCTTTAAGAGAAACACAATTCATCAAATTTAACAACTGAGGACTAATCCGGTGACTCCCAACACCTGGTTCAATCCGACACACACACACACACACACACACACACACACACACAAAGCAATGAAAAAGTATCTTCAGGCTCAAACCAATTCTCTTGTGAAAAACCTGGTCGTCACGACAACAAGTCTGAGCCGCCAGGTCGAGAGCCAATCACAAGACATTGATTATCTGTCAGCCTCCTCCACGCGCACACACACACCTGCTGAAGTGACTGAAGAGCTCTCCACTCAATACGCTGTAATTGTGTGTGTGTGTGTGTGACGTCTAAGAGGACAGTTTGAAATGTTAGTGTCCTCTCTGCAACAAAGAAATAAAAGCTACATTAAGTAATAAACCGGTGGACTGCCAGCAGTCTCTTAGCATTTTTAAACTAGTACAAGTGGCAGTTGCTAAATGTTAGCATGCTAATGTGCTAACATATACAATGTTAGCAGGTAACGTTTGGCAGAACGAGCAGTAAACTTACATCTGAAGATGTCAAAGATTTGAACTGGTCGCTGTGCAGAGACTGGGATTCTCTTTGTTCAGCCTGAAGAAGACATTTCCAAATATTTACACTGAAATATTTATGTTTACTGAGGGAATAAATCAAAAGGGAAGTAAAGTCATTTCCTCATAGACGTCTATGGGAGCAGAGGAGTCGCCCCCTGCTGGTCACTAGAGAGAAGTAGAGTCATTCCCTCATAGACGTCTATGGGAGCAGAGGAGTCGCCCCCTGCTGGTCACTAGAGAGAAGTAGAGAAATTTCCTCATAGACGTCTATGGGAGCAGAGGAGTCGCCCCCTGCTGGTCACTAGAGAGAAGTAGAGAAATTTCCTCATAGACGTCTATGGGAGCAGAGGAGCAGGCCGAGTGCTTTCCCCCCCTGAGTTTCAGTGCTTCAGTCGTTTGGTGTTCTAAATAACCATATCGTTGGTGGCATCTTTAGTAAAGTTTACAGGATCTCAACCTTAACCCTCAGCTTAGTCTTCCTTTGTTTTCCTTTACCTAAACTGCATCCCGTCTCGCTCACGGCAGCAGCGACCTCTGACCCCTGATATATTGGACAGGGGAGAAGGTCCCCTCACCCCCCTCCCCTATCCATTCTCGAGTCTTTCCCGGAGGTCATTTTGGGCCTGAGAAATAACAAGCGAGGAGGGAGCAGCGCGCCGCATCCTAATTGTCTGTCGCTGCACTCCATTGGTCAAGAAAATGCAGCTTAATCATGTTGAGAAAGACGGCGGCTCCCTGAAGAGCTGCAGGATGAAAGCTCACAACTCTGTATGCATCAATACGCAAGCTCTGAAATAGAGCTACGATCTCTGCAGTGACCAGCAGGGGGCGACTCCTCTGCTCCCATAGACGTCTATGAGGAAATGATTTATTCCCTCAGGAAACTTTGTAAACATGGGTTTATGGTCTCAGTCTCTAGTCTTAAGTATTCTGCAACACAACATGATGTTCATTTAGTGAATTATGGTCTATGCAAATACGCCATTATGAAATAAATACGGCATTATGAAATACGCCATTATGAAATAAATACGCCATTATGAAATACGCCATTATGAAATAAATACGCCACTATGAAATAAATACGGCATTATGAAATACGCCATTATGAAATAAATACGCCATTATGAAATACGCCATTATGAAATAAATACGCCATTATGAAATAAATACGGCATTATGAAATACGCCATTATGAAATAAATGCGCCATTATGAAATACGCCATTATGAAATAAATACGGCATTATGAAATACGCCATTATGAAATAAATACGCCATTATGAAATACGCCATTATGAAATAAATACAGCATTATGAAATACGCCATTATGAAATAAATACGCCATTATGAAATAAATACGCCACTATGAAATAAAAGTGTCTATAAATAAATAAATGTATTTCATATTTATGTATTTATTCATGTATTTGTGTATTTATTCATTAATTATGGCTAAAACGGCATTCCATAGTTTAAAGGAGTAATACAGATTGTTTGGTTCTTATATATTGAGATTTTGTGAGCAAATATTCTTCACAAAAAACGTGTCGTAATTGTTACACATCATTATGTCTTAATGCAAACCGAGTGTGTGTCCACAGTCGACTCTGTATGCATCAATACGCAAGCTCTGAAATAGAGCTACGATCTCTGCAGTGACCAGCAGGGGGCGACTCCTCTGCTCCCATAGACGTCTATGAGGAAATGATTTATTCCCTCAGGAAACTTTGTAAACATGGGTTTATGGTCTCAGTCTCTAGTCTTAAGTATTCTGCAACACAACATGATGTTCATTTAGTGAATTATGGTCTATGCAAATACGCCATTATGAAATAAATACGGCATTATGAAATACGCCATTATGAAATAAATACGCCATTATGAAATACGCCATTATGAAATAAATACGCCATTATGAAATAAATACGGCATTATGAAATACGCCATTATGAAATAAATACGCCATTATGAAATACGCCATTATGAAATAAATGCGCCATTATGAAATACGCCATTATGAAATAAATACGGCATTATGAAATACGCCATTATGAAATACGCCATTATGAAATAAATACAGCATTATGAAATACGCCATTATGAAATAAATACGCCATTATGAAATAAATACGCCACTATGAAATAAAAGTGTCTATAAATAAATAAATGTATTTCATATTTATGTATTTATTCATGTATTTGTGTATTTATTCATTAATTATGGCTAAAACGGCATTCCATAGTTTAAAGGAGTAATACAGATTGTTTGGTTCTTATATATTGAGATTTTGTGAGCAAATATTCTTCACAAAAAACGTGTCGTAATTGTTACACATCATTATGTCTTAATCCAAACCGAGTGTGTGTCCACAGTCGAGTGGCGTCTCTGTGGTTTCCACGGTTACGTCCCCCCCCCCCCCCCCCCCCCGCCTCCCCTTAATGAGGAGTGTACGGCTCTGGTTTGTGTGGGTGGCTTTGTTAGAAAGCTTCTGACTTTGATCTCTGAAGCTTCACATCAGCTGCACATGAGCTTCCTCTTACTCAGCTACGCTGGTGTCTTCCTCAAGAAACCAAATAGAGTGAGCAGAGGGGGGGGCAGAGAGGAGGGGGGCGGCGTTTAAATGTCAGCTTCCCTCTGGTCACTAACGCTGACCTCGCTGTGCTCATAAATAAACTCTGTTCCTTCCTTTAGTCTCTTTGCTTCGTGCTTTGTTTGCCTATTATACATATTATTATACATATTATACATATTATTATATGCATTATTATACATATTATTATACATATTATATATATTATTATACATATTGTGCATATTATTATACGCATTATTATACATATTATTATACATATTGTTATACATATCACATTGGAAGAAGTAGAAGATTCATTCATTATGGAGCGACGTGTTTCTAACGTGAATTCAGCTTCTTCAAGGAAACAACGTGGTTTGGTTTCAGCAACAAAGGGACTCCATTAGGTTTAGGCCAAAGTCAGGGTTCCGTTGTGAAAACGGTTGTGGGACGTTCAGTCCCCCGTCCGCTGCAGGATGGGCGGTTTATGACCGCTGATCCTTTCCAGCCGGGTTTCCCTCTGCTGTGTCTCTTTGGCGGTGTGTTCAGGGTCAGTCTGACACTTAAGCCACAGAGCGACGCGCTGCGACTGTCTCATCCCAGATGTCCTCTGAACACGTGTGTGTGTGCGTGTGTGTGTGCGTGCGTGCGTGTGTGTGTGTGTGTGCGTGCGTGTGTGCGTGCGTGTGTGTGTGTGTGCGTGTGTGCGTGTGTGCGTGTGTGCGTGCGTGTGTGCGTGCGTGTGTGTGTGTGTGCGTGTGTGCGTGTGTGTGTGCGTGCGTGTGTGTGTGTGTGCGTGTGTGCGTGTGTGAGTGCGTGTGTGTGCGTGCGTGTTACCTGGCAGCAGTGTGACGCCTCAGGAGCGTTTGTAAAAACAGAAAAGCAGAACGTCTTTCTGCTGAATTACCATCCGAGTGAAAAGGACACAGTTCCCACCTCGCTGTTACTCTGTTACTTCCATGGATGAATGACATCACTCGTTAGTGCTCAGTTGTTCAATTTGATGAATCGTGTTTCTCTTAAAGGTCGACTGTTTCTTACATCACGTGTCATTTAGCTGACGCTTTAATCCGACTGGCTCCTCTTGTTCTCTATTTGTCTCCTCGTAGCCATGTGGCTCTTTCCAGTGAGAACATTTAGTTCCCATATTAAAGACAAACGGCTTTGTCCTGTAACGTTTGGTGTAAGAGCTCATGAAGGAGACAGAAGTTTACAGAATGAGTCGATATCAACATGAAAGCTTCATCACTCCTCATCATGTCGGCCTTTAGTTGTCTTTTTTCACAGATGTTTTGTCTCTTTGTCGTCTCCTTGTTCAGCGGTGTTTTTTCTTGGTTTCCTTTTCCCTTGTTTCTCTTTCACATGAGATGTTGAATGGATCTGATATTAAAAGGAGGAAGGAGGAGGAAGGAGGAGGGAGGAGGAAGGAGGCAGGAGGAGGAAGGAGGAGGGAGGAGGGAGGAGGAAGGAGGCGGGAGGAGGAGGGAGGAGGAATCAGGCGGGAGGAGGCGGGAGGAGGAAAGAGGAAGGAGGAGAAAGGAGGAGGGAGGAGGAGGGAGGAGGAAGGCAGGAGGAGGAGGTGGGAGGGGGAGGAAGGAGGAGGGAGGAGGAAGGAGGAGGATGGAGGCAGGAGGAGGATGGAGGAGGGAGGAGGAGGGAGGAGGAAGGCAGGGGGAGGAAGGAGGAGGGAGGAGGAAGGAGGAGGATGGAGGCAGGAGGAGGAAGAAGGATGGAGGCAGGAGGAGGAAGGAGGAGGAAGGAGGATGGAGGCAGGAGGAGGAATGAGGAGGGAGGAGAAAGGAGGAGGATGGAAGTGGGAGGAGGAAGAAGGAAGGAGGAGGATGGAGGCAGGAGGAGGAAGGGGGAGGATGGAGGCAGGAGGAGGAAGGAGGAGGGAGGAGAAAGGAGGAGGATGGAAGCAGGAGGAGGGAGGCAGGAGGAGGAAGGAGGAGGGAGGAGGAAGGCAGGAGGAGGAGGAAGGCAGGAGGAGGAAGGAGGAGGGAGGAGGAAGGAGGCAGGAGGCGGGAGGAGGAAGGAGGAGGGAGGAGGGAGGAGGAAGGAGGCGGGAGGAGGAGGGAGGAGGAATCAGGCGGGAGGAGGCGGGAGGAGGAAAGAGGAAGGAGGAGAAAGGAGGAGGGAGGAGGAGGGAGGAGGAAGGCAGGAGGAGGAGGTGGGAGGGGGAGGAAGGAGGAGGGAGGAGGAAGGAGGAGGATGGAGGCAGGAGGAGGATGGAGGAGGGAGGAGGAGGGAGGAGGAAGGCAGGGGGAGGAAGGAGGAGGGAGGAGGAAGGAGGAGGATGGAGGCAGGAGGAGGAAGAAGGATGGAGGCAGGAGGAGGAAGGAGGAGGAAGGAGGATGGAGGCAGGAGGAGGAAGGAGGAGGGAGGAGAAAGGAGGAGGATGGAAGCAGGAGGAGGAAGAAGGAAGGAGGAGGATGGAGGCAGGAGGAGGAAGGAGGAGGATGGAGGCAGGAGGAGGAAGGAGGAGGGAGGAGAAAGGAGGAGGATGGAAGCAGGAGGAGGAAGGAGGAGGATGGAGGCAGGAGGAGGAAGGAGGAAGGAGGCAGAAGGAGGAAGGAGGAGGATGGAGGCAGGAGGAGGAAGGAGGATGGAGGCAGGAGGAGGAAGGAGGAGGGAGGAGGATGGAGGCAGGAGGAGGAAGGAGGAGGATGGAGGCAGGAGGAGGATGGAGGCAGGAGGAGGAAGGAGGAGGGAGGAGGAAGGAGGAGGATGGAGGCAGGAGGAGGAAGAAGGATGGAGGCAGGAGGAGGAAGGAGGAGGAAGGAGGATGGAGGCAGGAGGAGGAAGGAGGAGGGAGGAGGATGGAGGAGGATGGAGGCAGGAGGAGGAAGGAGGAGGGAGGAGAAAGGAGGAGGATGGAAGCAGGAGGAGGAAGAAGGAAGGAGGAGGATGGAGGCAGGAGGAGGAAGGAGGAGGATGGAGGCAGGAGGAGGAAGGAGGAGGGAGGAGAAAGGAGGAGGATGGAAGCAGGAGGAGGAAGGAGGAGGATGGAGGCAGGAGGACGAAGGAGGAGGATGGAGGCAGGAGGAGGAAGAGGAAGGAGGCAGAAGGAGGAAGGAGGAGGGAGGAGAAAGGAGGAGGATGGAAGCAGGAGGAGGAAGGAGGAGGGGGATGGAGGCAGGAGGAGGAAGGAGGAGGGAGGAGGATGGAGGCAGGAGGAGGAAGGAGGAGAAAGGAGGAGGATGGAAGCAGGAGGAGGATGGAGGCAGGAGGAGGAAGGAGGAAGGAGGCAGAAGGAGGAAGGAGGAGGGAGGAGAAAGGAGGAGGATGGAAGCAGGAGGAGGAAGGAGGAAGGAGGAGGATGGAGGAAGGAGGAGGAAGGAGGAAGGAGGCAGGAGGAGGAAGGAGGAAGGAGGCAGAAGGAGGAAGGAGGAGGGAGGAGAAAGGAGGAGGATGGAAGCAGGAGGAGGAAGGAGGAAGGAGGAGGATGGAGGAAGGAGGAGGATGGAGGCAGGAGGAGGAAGGAGGAAGGAGGCAGGAGGAGGAAGGAGGAGGGAGGAGGAAGGAGGAGGATGGAGGCAGGAGGAGGAAGGAGGAAGGAGGAGGATGGAGGCAGGAGGAGGAAGGAGAAAGGAGGAGGATGGAAGCAGGAGGAGGAAGGAGGAAGGAGGAGGATGGAGGAAGGAGGAGGAAGGAGGAAGGAGGCAGGAGGAGGAAGGAGGAAGGAGGCAGAAGGAGGAAGGAGGAGGGAGGAGAAAGGAGGAGGATGGAAGCAGGAGGAGGAAGGAGGAAGGAGGAGGATGGAGGAAGGAGGAGGATGGAGGCAGGAGGAGGAAGGAGGAAGGAGGCAGGAGGAGGAAGGAGGAGGGAGGAGGTGCAGATGGGGAGGCGGCCATGTTGGGGGAGGGTTCTATTTCAGCCTCTATTGAGACAGAAAAAAAGGTTACAATTGAATTTCGGTAATTGAATTAGAGGGTAGAATTGAAGTTTCCTCTGATTACATATTTCTTTCTTAAGCTGACATGAATCAAACACAGGTGTGTTTTTGAGAGCTCGGAACCGTTTCCTGTTGATGTGTTGAAGGAGCTCCGGTTCACCACGTGTCAGTGACCTCAGTTGCGGCGACTTTGTGACTGTGACTAGTCCCTGTTGTGGTGATTGTTATGGAGCGTAAAGTTCACTGTTACCGTGGTGATGTGTTTATCATTGTTCCTATGAGCAGCGCCGTGCATTGTGGGGCTGTTTCCTGTCTGCGGTCTGAGCGTGTGCGTTGGCGTTGGCGACGGCCTTCTTTGTGTCTGGATAAAAGCTGCAGGTGAGACGAGTGGATGCAGACGAGACCGAGGATCAAGAACCAGAGCAGATGGCAGGAGGAGGAGGAGGAGGAAGAGAGGAGGAAGAAAAGAGGAAGAGTAAAAATAAAGACTGGAAGTAAAGAAAAGGTTGAGATGAGTAAAAGAGGAGCAGAACTTTTCATCTGTGATTCAGTGATCTTTTTTATTCTTTTTACGTTTCTCCTGAACTGATTGATGTTTCTTCATCCTGATTCTGTTATTTTGAAGAGGAAACGTAAATCCTTCCCTCCTCCAGCTTATTCTTCACCTTGTTTCTCAGCAGTCGTCTCTTAAAGAAACAGCTCAACATTTTTCATTTTCGTTCAAACTCCACCTCCATGTGAGAGATGGGTGTACTTAGCTTAGCTTTAGTGAGTCTGCGTCGTGTTTTCTGAATAATGCTCCAGGTGGAACGTCATCCTCAACACGGTGTCGATAAAGTTAAGGTCTTTCAACACACAACTATGAAGAGGAGGAAATTCCACTAAAGGTCATGAAACCTTTGAAAGAGAGCAGAAATTGAGCGTCAGCGTCAGTTCTGGCAGGCCAGGTAGTCAAGGCGCTGCTACGCTATTGGCCAACACATAGTCTCATCAGCTGATCTGCTCCAGCTGAGCCGCATCAGCTGATCTGGATTAGCGCACAAGCTGGTCAAACCCCCCCCTGCTAATGGCTACACTCAAACAGGGCGCCCTATTTAAAGCAGATTCAGCCTTGCTCCTACCTGCTTGCACCTCCCCAGCTCCTCCTCGTCATGCATACACCTCCCCAGCTCCTCCTCGTCATGCATACACCTCCCCAGCTCCTCCTCGTCATGCATACACCTCCCCAGCTCCTCCTCGTCATGCATAACGTTGCATTTGCTTTTATGTCATCGTTGCCGCTGTGTTCATGTGGGGGAAGAGCTCAGCTCACACAGTCCTAACACGGTGTGAGCGTTCCCTAATGCCGCTGCTGTCCTCTGACTCCCTGCTATTTCATGGTGCTCATGAAAGGTCGGAGGAACAGAGCCACACCGCCAAAGATTTCATCCTGACTCATACCGGATGCATCTATCTGATAAAATGTTTCCTAAATAATTTTTATCGTCATGCGTGTTCTTGACGTAATGGACTTTATAGAACTAGATTTGTCCAGGGAAGAAGCTTCTCCTGAAGTCTGGAACTCAGATGATCTGCACCCCGAAGGAAGAGGAGGAAGAGGAGGAGGATTCGCTGGCTGATAGTTAAGTCCATCAACGTGATGCAAATCCAATAGAGAAAATGCCCCCCAGGTTGAACAGACATGAATCTCTATAGTTATGATGAAGTCTTCATCCTTTTGAGCAGACTGATCGTCTTCCTGCAGCGAGCAGTCGCCATCTGAACAAGTGTTTAAGTGTGTGTGTGTGTGTGTGTGTGTGTGTGTGTGTCTGTGTGTTGTGTGTGTTAACATTTGTGATGGAGTCTGTCATCCTTTCTGTTACCCGGGGGGTTTACTGACCTGAGAGGGACAGACGTCTTCACTGTGAAGGACAAAGCCCCCCATCTCTGCTTTGATATACAACACTTCTCCTTCAAACCAGCTGACTTCAAAGGCTTCACACGCACACATTAACACACATTAACACAAACACACACAAACACACACACTGCTGCTGGCTAATGGCCTCATGGTGCCTTGTGGTCAGATAAAAACAACGGAATAAGCAGCCGCCCGGGTTGTAGGGGCGGGGCAGTCGACCCCCCGCTGGGGGGCGGAACTGCTGTGCTCCTGTACTTTGACTCCTGTAGTTTGACTCTTGCAGTGTGACGCCTGTCGTTTGACTCCTGTAGTTTGACTCTTGCAGTGTGACTCCTGTAGTTTGACTCCTGCAGTGTGACTCCTGTCGTTTGACTCCTGTAGTTTGATTTCTGCAGTGTGAGTCTTGTAGTTTGACTCATGCAGTGTGACTCCTGTAGTTTGACTCCTGCAGTGTGACTCCTGTAGTTTGACTCCTGCAGTGTGACTCCTGCAGTGTGACTCCTGTAGTTTGACTCCTGCAGTGTGACTCCTGCAGTGTGACTCCTGTAGTTTGACTCCTGCAGTGTGACTCCTGCAGTGTGACTCCTACAGTGTGACTCCTGTCGTTTCACTCCTGCAGTGTGACTCCTGTCGTTTGACTCCTGTAGTTTGATTCCTTCAGTGTGACTCCTGCAGTGTGACTCCTGTAGTTTGGCTCTTGCAGTGTGACTCCTGTCGTTTGACTCCTGTAGTTTGACTCCTGCAGTGTGACTCCTGTAGTTTGACTCCTGCAGTTTGACTCCTGCAGTGTGACTCCTGTAGTTTGACTCCTGCAGTGTGACTCCTGTAGTTTGACTTCTGCAGTGTGACTCTTGTAGTTTGACTCATGCAGTGTGACTCCTGTAGTTTGACTCCTGCAGTGTGACTCCTGCAGTGTGACTCCTACAGTGTGACTCCTGTCGTTTGACTCCTGCAGTGTGACCCCTGTAGTTTGACTCCTGTAGTTTGACTCATGCAGTGTGACTCCTGTAGTTTGACTCCTGCAGTGTGACTCCTGTAGTTTGACTCCTGCAGTTTGACTCCTGCAGTGTGACTCCTGTAGTTTGACTCCTGCAGTGTGACTCCTGTAGTTTAACTCCTGCAGTTTGACTCCTGCAGTGTGACTCCTGTAGTTTGACTCCTGCAGTGTGACCCCTGTAGTTTGACTCCTGTAGTTTGACTCCTGTCGTTTGACTCCTGTAGTTTGACTCCTGCAGTGTGACTCCTGTAGTTTGACTCCTGCAGTTTGACTCCTGCAGTGTGACTCCTGTAGTTTGACTCCTGCAGTGTGACTCCTGTAGTTTGACTTCTGCAGTGTGACTCTTGTAGTTTGACTCCTGCAGTTTGACTCCTGCAGTGTGACTCCTGTAGTTTGACTCCTGCAGTGTGACTCCTACAGTGTGACTCCTGTCGTTTCACTCCTGCAGTGTGACTCCTGTCGTTTGACTCCTGTAGTTTGACTCCTGCAGTGTGACTCCTGTAGTTTGACTCCTGCAGTGTGACTCCTGTAGTTTGACTTCTGCAGTGTGACTCTTGTAGTTTGACTCATGCAGTGTGACTCCTGTAGTTTGACTCCTGCAGTGTGACTCCTGTAGTTTGACTCCTGCAGTGTGACTCCTGCAGTGTGACTGCTACAGTGTGACTCCTGTCGTTTGACTCCTGCAGTGTGACCCCTGTAGTTTGACTCCTGTAGTTTGACTCATGCAGTGTGACTCCTGTAGTTTGACTCCTGCAGTGTGACTCCTGTAGTTTGACTCCTGCAGTGTGACTCCTGCAGTGTCACTCCTACAGTGTGACTCCTGCAGTGTGACTCCTGCAGTGTGACTCCTACAGTGTGACTCCTGTCGTTTCACTCCTGCAGTGTGACTCCTGTCGTTTGACTCCTGTAGTTTGACTCCTGCAGTGTGACTCCTGTAGTTTGACTCCTGTAGTTTGACTCTGTTTTATTACTAAAGCACCTATATTTCCTTTTGTTATCTACATGACTGAGGACACAGGAAGAAGGTCCTTCTTAAATGAGTCTAATCAGGGGCAGATTAAATAAAACATGTTTATTTTTAGCCTTTGTCATCTTACTTCTCTCTACCTCCTGAACTCTCAACCTCCTCAGTGGGAAGACTTGAATGTCTGCTGTGTGAAAGAGATTCACCACATGAGGAGGCACGTAGGTAATCAATGTGTTCTCAAGGAGAAAGACAGAAGAAGAGGGGGGTTCATTACTATGTGTGCTTGTGTTGAGAGAGACGCAAAGAAGGCGAAAGAACAGATCTTTGTTGAAAGGGTTTCAAAATGAAGCCGACTGTAACTCTCGTTCTAAAGGAGCGACTTACTACGAGGAGAGACATAGAGAGAGAATATTAGGTGTTGCCACATTTAATACAAAACATGGCGTCTGCCCCGTCTCATTGGGAGTCGAAACTGAGTGTGTGCGTGTGTGGTGTGTGTATATCGGTGATCAATAAAAGAGTTCACATTTAGCCAAGCGACATCTGACTAGTTTGGATGATTATGGGGGGGAAGCAGGGCCTGTTGATATGAAAACAATAACCTTGGTTCATCAATAATGATAGAAATATAAAATGATAATTATAATTATAAACATTACAGCGACAACGCCATCCTGTAGATACTTGCTGTACAACATCAGGAGGACACGACCCCTCAATATGTTTTGGGGGCTTAGTAGAAGAGACGGTTCTGCTCAGTGTGACGTAATCGAGGGCCACATGGACCAAAGGTGTCTGCTGTGTCCTTTAGCTTCCTCCATTACAGGTCAATGAGAGACCACTCCGCTGCTCCGTCATCCAACTCAGATCAGCAATCAACTTACCAGCCGCAGTGCATTCTGGGAAAATGGCAGCCCGTCTCTTCAGTGACACGTGTGATTAACTAGCAATGACTTCTGTTTGACACGTCTGGGTCTTCTTTTCTCCGAGCATTAAGGAGGCGAAGAGAAGGTCTGCTGAGGCTTTACTGGTCGTTTGAAAGAGATCTGAACCATATACAACATATCTATAACACAAAAGTGCTGTTATTTAGATGGAATACCATCCAGCTATGAGCAGCTGTTGCATTATGGGACGAGAGCAGCTTCTCTAGAATGATTCTATATTTTCACCCCTAATAAACAGAAATCAACGGAAACATTCCTTTCATCACGACTCGTGTTGACCGACTTCTACAACAGCTGTTTCCTCATCAAACAGGAATAATTCAGTGCCTCCATGAACACAGTGAGTGTGTGTGTGTGTTCTCCCTTTGTGCTAACACAACGTGCTAACTGTGGCCGAGCCGTCGCTCGCTCCTCTTACTCATGTTCTTCTCCTTTGAGTGTTGTGGAGGAGATGAGGAGGAGATGAGATCCTCCTCCAGGTGACGCAACGCTTTCTCTTTATTTATTCACCTTGATTACAGGGAGGAGCTGAAGGTCAACGGTTTAGAGTTGTTGTCGTCTCTGAGGAGAAGCTTTCTTCTTTTCTCGTCTGCTCCTCCATCGCTCTTCAATTACCACTTCTGTATTCTCTCTCTTCTGTGTCCGATGTTTGCTGCCAGCCTCGTCCATCCAACTTAGTATTCCTCAGCTGAGTGAGCCAGACAGAGAGAGAGAGAGAGAGAGAGAGAGATCTGCCCCTATTTAAGTATGTTTTTTCCCACATACATCGTCTCTTGGGTTTTCTTCTTAGAGCTTGAGCACCGAGAGGATCTCAGATCCTCCAGGTCAGCATGTAGAACTCACTCACGTCCAGTTAGGTAGTGAGCCACAGAGCGCGAGCCTCCGTCAGTGTCTGCTCCACCCAGGGAGGACGTGTTGCCACGGAAACCAGGCAGCACAGGGAGAGGGGGAGGAAGAGGAGGAGAAACACCACAGCATCCCGACAGCAGAGTAATGCTGTGCTCACCTTTCCATCCTGCGGCCATGAGGAGGAACTGAGGAGGAACTCAGGAGGACTATGAGGAGGTCAATGAGGAGGGACTGAGGGGGTCCTGAGGGTCCTCAGTCACTTTGTGGGTCACACACCACACCACACCACACCACAGCACAACACACCACACCACAACACACCACACCACACCACACCACACCACACCACACCACACCACAACACACCACAACACACCACACCACACCACAACACACCACAACACACCACACCACACCACAACACACCACACCACAACACACCACACCACAACACACCACACCACAACACACCACAACACAACACACCACACCACACCACAACACAACACACCACAACACACCACACCACACCACACCACAACACACCACACCACACCACACCACACCACAACACACCACACCACACCACACCACACCACACCACAACACACCACACCACACCACACCACAACACACCACACCACACCACACCACACCACACCACAACACACCACACCACAACACACCACACCACACCACAACACACCACACCACACCACACCACACCACACCACACCACACCACAACACACCACACCACAACACACCACACCACAACACAACACAACACACCACACCACACCACAACACACCACAACACACCACACCACACCACACCACACCACACCACACCACAACACACCACACCACAACACACCACACCACAACACACCACACCACAACACACCACACCACACCACACCACACCACACCACAACACACCACACCACACCACACCACAACACACCACACCACAACACACCACACCACAACACACCACACCACACCACAACACACCACACCACAACACACCACACCACAACACACCACACCACACCACACCACAACACACCACACCACAACACACCACACCACAACACACCACACCACACCACACCACACCACACCACAACACACCACACCACACCACAACACACCACAACACACCGCACCACAACACAACACACCACACCACACCACAACACAACACACCACACCACAACACAACACACCACAACACACCACACCACAACACACCACACCACAACACAACACACCACAACACACCACACCACAACACACCACACCACAACACACCACACCACAACACACCACACCACACCACAACACACCACACCACAACACACCACACCACAACACACCACACCACACCACACCACAACACACCACACCACAACACACCACACCACAACACACCACACCACACCACACCACACCACACCACAACACACCACACCACAACACAACACACCACAACACACCACACCACAACACAACACACCACACCACACCACAACACACCACACCACACCACAACACAACACACCACAACACACCACACCACAACACACCACACCACAACACAACACACCACACCACAACACACCACACCACAACACACCACACCACAACACAACACACCACAACACACCACACCACAACACACCACACCACAACACAACACACCACAACACACCACACCACACCACAACACACCACACCACAACACACCACACCACACCACAACACATCACACCACACCACAACACACCACACCACACCACACCACAACACACCACACCACAACACACCACACCACACCACAACACACCACAACACAACACACCACACCACAACACACCACACCACAACACACCACACCACACCACACCACACCACACCACACCACAACACACCACAACACACCACACCACAACACACCACACCACACCACACCACACCACACCACAACACACCACAACACACCACACCACAACACAACACACCACAACACAACACACCACACCACACCACACCACACCACAACACAACACACCACACCACAACACACCACACCACACCACAACACACCACACCACAACACAACACACCACACCACAACACAACACACCACACCACACCACAACACACCACACCACAACACAACACACCACACCACAACACACCACACCACAACACAACACACCACACCACAACACAACACACCACACCACAACACACCACACCACACCACAACACCGGGTTGTGGTGTGCTCAGGGGAAGCCCTGGAAGCTCATTGGCCATCCCAGATCTGATAGGTAGTTGGTCAAGTTCGTCGACACAAGAAACAATTGAAATGTTGTCAATCATGATGACAGCTGAACAACTGATTTGGGGCCAGTTTTACATGTTTGACTAACACAGTAACGGTCGTACTGACGATGTGAGAGCTGATTTCTGTTCAGCGGACGTTTGGCCGTGCAGGTCGTGTGACCCATGAGATGAGCGCGGCGCGCAGCAACTGCGGCTGGTCCGTGAAACCGGACGACGGTCACAGTTTACAACAGCGATGATACAACAGCGATAAAAACGCAGCAATCTGTCGATGGAGAGGCTTGGTCATTTAATGTTTAGATATATCGATGTTACCTCTGAATGTGTAGGAAAACTTGCTAGCTAGCACTAAGTGGCAGCTAAAAGTCGAACTACACTGCACTAGCTAGCTAGCTTAGCTAGCTTAGCAGCCTGCAAACCAAACATTAAACGTTTGCATTTTGTTATTTTTTATTATTAAGATGCCGCCATGAAACATGGGTGAAATACAGTGTGACAGTCTAGATTTAAAGCCTAGTTTATGCTTCTGCGTTTTCGGAGAAACGCAAGCGCCCCTTGCGTGTCCCTTGCGTAGAGTCCCGCCCCCCCTTGCCTCCTTGCGGGTGTCGACCAACCCTTGCGTCTCGGTTAGCAAGCTACGCAAGGAAACGCAAGCCGCAGGGCTGTGATTGGTCTGCTTACTACATCCTTGCCAGAGTCTCGGATTTCCGGTTTATAGCGTAATTCCGCCATTATTAAAACGAATATATTTGACGAGAGAATGAATCCGATCTAAGAGCTTTTGTCTGAAGAAATCCGTAAATATGACCACTTAGAAACACACGCGTCATTGGCGGACTATAAAGACGCGCGGATGGGCTCCGATTCATGGACGTAGATCTCCGCAAACGTCGGTTTTGCCGGTCGAGGGGCGATAAAGTTGTGGCGGAAATACGGGCAAACTTGTCCGCGAAAAGAGACGAAGAAAAGCAGCAGTGTTGATGCGCGGGGCAGAAAGTCTCTGATAAATTAATAAACAAACCAACGACTTCCACTCGCAAAGACGGCACTCTCTAGGTCGTCTTCAACAATAAACGTGACTCCGCCTGGTGGTCTGGCGGTGAATTGCTTTGCAACACACGCAAGCCTTTAGAACCATGAATTGAAACGACGCAACACGCAAACGCAACGGAGACGCCGACGCAGAAGCATGCGCCGGCCTTTAGCAGCTATCCGCTTGTTAAGTCTGACGTCACACGGGACTTCCGGGTCCAAAGTCCGGGTCCTCTCTACCGACTTGTTTTAACATGCCGCAGTGCTGTGTCCCGTGTTGCTTAAATAGATCAGAGTGACATTCAACTGTCATTCCATCGCTTTCCCAGTGACGAGAAAGATACGAGAAAATGGTTGCAAAACCTGATCCAGAACAAGGAATGGCACCTTATGTCAACTAGCTAGCTAGCTTAACCTTACAACTAACTCACCCTTAAGTATGCCACCTGGATGATGCGCTACACTAACCACTATGTTGAGTTACAGTTTTTTTCAGTCGCTAACAAGCGTTTGTCCAAACAGTTGTCATATTTTCAAAACTCCAAACACAATTAGCACAGCATCGGTCTTTTGTGGCCATACCATTCACATATTTCATGTTGTTTTCACACAATATGCAGTCAGTGAACACATTTCCACCACGCTTACATTTTCTTAACCTCCCAACAAAAGTATGGATTGTTTTTGTAGTATTCACGAATGTTAACACACAACGTCCCACAATAGCAAAAACAATGTTCCAAATCTTAGATACAGTATAAAAACATCGGCTTCTGAAATGATATCAGTTCAAAAACAATATATCTCAGCTGATAATAAACAAACAATTGAATAATTGACACAGCTGATTTATGTTGGATGAATTTGGCCAACCACAGCGGACTCCAGTCTGGTTTATTTAAGGAGGACATTAAGGAGTGATGTTTTTGGAAACAGAAACAGAAAAAGACAAACACTGCAATGTCTGGACGAGGAAGAGGAAGAGCAAGGGGCCCAGGGAGAAGACCAGGTCCAGTGAGAGATGTGGAAGGAGGTGCAGTGAGAGGTGCAGGTGCAGGAAGAGGAGCCGGCCCAAGGAGAGAGCAAGGTAGAGGTGTAAGAATGCGTGGTGGCGGCATTCCAAGGGCTGCAAGAACAGTAGTCAGTGATGAAATTCGTGCCACTGTCATTGAGCATGAAATCAACCAGACCAAGTGTCTCACTAAGAGAGGCAGGTCAATGAGTCCAACCCAATTTGAGTGGGTCAACGGTTGCCTCCATTAACGTGACGCAGCAGAATGCAACGTGACCCCTTTTTATCTGGGCTTTTTGCTGTTGTTTTTTGTTCAGAATGCTCTTGTGTTTCATGGATATTTTGTTAAAATAAAATAAACCTTTTCTGTTCTATTATACCGTTTCTACTGTACCTTCTTTGGTAAACAGTTAAGAAATTTGCTTTTTACTGGAATGCGTTTGATTGTGAACATTACTGTACATGTGCACACAGTTCCAAACCAATAACTTTAATGTAAATGGTGGATTGCATGTTACCTGAAACATAAAAGTCTATGCAATTTTTTTAATGTCAACAATAGCCAAAATTTTGAAACCTGGTGTACTTCGTTTGACTGCAAGTACCTTGTGAAGTGAAAACAAATGTTATTCTTTGACAGAATAATTTCATTTTGAGTCAGATTTCCAGTGTTTTGGTAAAGTTAGTGTGTGCAGAAAAATTTTGAAATTAAGAGTTAGTATATATTTAACAAAATGTGTTTTTGAGAAGAAAATTATCAATCTGGCCAATTGTGTCTTGTAGGTGTGAGTCTTTGTTAAAAGTTTAGAAAAAAGTTCTGAAGTATGGGTAAGCGCTTGTTAGCGATTGAAAAAAACTGTAAAAGAATTTAAACCCTTTATGACCGCCAAGGGTGCATCACTAAAGTAGGACGGGATCGTCAATAAATTAACAGGTCCGCCAGTGTTATTAGATGTGGACGAGCGGAGCGCTTGGACCCGGAAGTCCCGTGTGACGTCAGACTTAACAAGCGGTATCACTAGAACAAGCTGTAACTTAAAAGTGAGTGGTAGTTATGTAAAAGTAAACCTTTTGTAGATCCTAAAAATAGACATAATTAGGCACATTGTTGACACCTCCTTTTATTTTTGACATTTAATTGAGTCAAAGCTGTTATTTAAGGGGTTCCAGAGCCCTAAAACACCTGTATTCTGCACACTGATTCTGACCCTGTTTGACAGTGATCCTGCTTACTAGTTATTGCTATTACTGCAAAGTGAATTGACTGAATTGATATTTTTTGTGTTGTTAAGGTTTGCTTGGTTTATGTTACAACTGTTTGTGTACAATTTTCACAAGTTACATTATGAAGAAGCACCTTAACCCTTTAAGTTACATTTGGTCTGGTGGCTTTGCATTGGACTTTAAGTCTTGTGGTCTTATGGCCCGATGTGAAAGCATTTTGTAGCAGCAGAATGAGCAAAAACGAGAACTAGCTACCTCTATTGCACTTTGTTACTATTATTAGAACCCTCTATTGTTCATGAGAGTTTAAAGGTTTACGTAACATTATTTCATAGTATATACTTTGTTTGGAGTTAAGGTTTGTTTGGTTTGTGTTACAATTGTTTATGTATATGTAACGGGTTGTGTATAGGTTCTGTTAAATTGCTGCTTAAATGGGGACAGCGGCGTCTACCATGGCCCCCCCACACTAGCTTTGTGTCCCATCTTGGCCACTCCAGTAAAAACGTTCTGGATACGCCACTGCCTGTAATAGATGGATCGTTACACCCCTACGATAAGCCGATGTGCAGCTGGTTGTAGATCAGATCCAGTGTGAGTCAGTGTGAGTGCTGCAGTGTGCTGGTGTCTCTAGTGGAGGGACAGGTGGGTCTCTAGTCTGATGTCATCACAGAGGTTCTTAGCAGCCAAAGTCGGCGTTAACACGAGTCAATGTTGTCGCCAAAGTTGTCAGTCAGGTCCTGGGGAGGAAAGTCGTTTCCAGGAAAAGAGGAGCAGTTCAGTAAAATAACTACGTACAGGCAGCCGATGAATCCGCCTCCGCCAAAATAAAGTACATGAGGACGGAGGAAGAACAGCGGAGCTCCTCTGGTCTGCTGCACGAGTGTTTCCACGGAGACGCCTCCATCATTGTGTCTCTAGAGAGACACAGAGGAGCAACTCTCAGCTCTGTGGGGAGCAGCGTGCTCCTCCTTCACCAAGAGGGGGACAGAGGGACAGAGGGAGGCTTTATGACATTTTGTTCAGTGGTTCTTCTGGTTGGAATTCTGTTCTGAAACGTTACGGTCAGATAGTTTAAATCTGCTCACAACATCATCAAAAGAAATGAGACATTTTCATTCCTGTGTTTCATTCATTTTGCCTTCCTCTCTCCTCCCTGGTTTCCTCTCTCCTCTTCTCCCTAGTTTCCTCCTCTCCCTCCTCCCTTACATACAGACATCCCCTCCTCCCTCCATCTCTCCCCCTTCCATTCCAATTGGCATCAAGCCCCTCCTCTTCCTCCTCTTCCTCCTGTTCGCGCTGACAGGGCGCTTTGTGTGCAGAGGAGACCTGGTGGTCGTTGTGTCACCTTCTCAGTCGCCTCCACCTCCCCCACTCCTCTGCCTCCTGCGTCCTCGTCCAGTCATTTAATATGCAGTGTCTCTTTCACTGGTTGTTTGGTTTCACTGCGCCTCAAACAAACAAGAAGCATTTCTGTAGGAAAAGCAGCTTTGCAAACATGCAGATCACCAGAGACACGCATGTCTTCATTTACCAAAACGACCCGGTATTTAATCCGCGCTTCACACGTGCACACTGAACGTAGCTCATCAGGTGATCAGCGCCTCCATGTGGGTCGATGCATCCAATCAGCTGCTGTGTACGATGAACCTCTCACCTCTGCAGGTTCGTCACGTGTGTGATGGAGAAGCTCTCAGATTCCTCCGTCTCTCTCTCCATGACGCTACATGCCGCGCACACACACACACACACACACAAATACACACACACACAGAAACACACATTGGACTGGTTTTGGACTCTCTGCGTCTTCCAGCTCGTCCCACCTTCTCTCTAATCTAATCTCCTTCATCCACGATAATCCACCTGATCACCAGCTTCTCCTTCGAGGAACCTCACGTGTTCCACAGCTTCTCATTCTCCTTCACTTTGTGACTTTGACCTTCAGCGCATGAAGTTGTTGGCCAGCGTTGCCGTGGCGCCGGTAACTTCCTGCACATATGTGTCTGTTTGTGTGTCGTATGCGATGTTAGCATTAATGAAGGGGCCGTACTTCTTAGACCAATGAATAAACCATGATACGAACAGAGGCGTCGCCCCCTGGGGGTCAGTGGAGAGACTGCAGCGCTGCTGAAACGCTGTTTATTACACTCCCAGCTTGTGATACTGATGATGACTCGTTTAAATCCTGATCCAACGTGTGGAGGAAGCGATTGGCTGTCCGTTGCTTTGTGGTGGTCATGCCTCCTCCTGTCCTGCAGGGGGCGGTGCGGGCAGCCAGCAGACCGTTCTCCATGAGGAGCAGTGGAAGATGCCGGCTCTGCCAGCGCTGCTGCTGTGGATCGACGTGGCCGTCCTGCTGCTGACCGTGGCTCCGCCCTCCCGCGGCCAGACCAGCGTCCTCTCCGCCGTCCGCATGGGTGAGTGCCGCTCGACTTGGTGAGCTGAGCAGGCCTGGGCCGCGACCCCGCCCCAAACCTGAACCTGGTTGGACCTCAATGATCCTCATGGTTTGTGATTGCGACTGTGATTCGACTAAAAACTTATTTTGTTTCTCATTTGTTGTTGTTGTTTGGGATTGGTCCTAAAAAACGCACACACACACACACACACACACACACATTGTGATGAGCGGAGTCCCAGTGAAAGTAACAGCAGCCAAACTTTGACCTTCACAGTAAAAAGCCAGGGAAGAGCCTGGAGCCTCCTGAGGGGAAGCAAACACGTGTTAAACCTTTGTGAACATGTGAGCGGTTTTCTTGAATGAACCGCTGCTGCTCTTCTCTCCAGCAGCATGAAGCCACGTTTGGATCCCAGTGCTGGACGGGTTCCCTCAGTAGATCACACACGCTGGACGGGTTCCCTCAGTAGATCACACATGCTGGACGGGTTTCCTCAGTAGATTACACATACTGGACGGGTTCCCTCAGTAGATCACACATGCTGGACGGGTTCCCTCAGTAGATCACACATGCTGGACAGGTTCCCTCAGTAGATCACACATGCTGGACGGGTTCCCTCAGTAGATCACACATGCTGGACGGGTTCCCTCAGTAGATCACACACGCTGGACGGGTTCCCTCAGTAGATCACACACGCTGGACGGGTTCCCTCAGTAGATCACACATGCTGGACGGGTTCCCTCAGTAGATCACACATGCTGGACGGGTTCCCTCAGTAGATCACACATGCTGGACGGGTTCCCTCAGTAGATCACACACGCTGGACGGGTTCCCTCAGTAGATCACACACGCTGGACGGGTTCCCTCAGTAGATCACACACGCTGGACGGGTTCCCTCAGTAGATCACACATGCTGGACGGGTTCCCTCAGTAGATCACACATGCTGGACGGGTTCCCTCAGTAGATCACACATGCTGGACGGGTTCCCTCAGTAGATCACACATGCTGGACGGGTTCCCTCAGTAGATCACACATGCTGGACGGGTTCCCTCAGTAGATCACACATACAAACTCGCTGACTGAAGGAGATATTTTACAGGAAGGTTGTTGGTTCGACTCATTTACGTGCTCGGCTACAAACTCATTCTCAGGTTCTCCGTTTCTGCCACTGAAGCGCTGTGGTGACGTGCCGGAACCCCCGACACCCACGACCCCTCCGTCAACCCGACAACCAGCGGAGCCATTAAAGCAGCAGTGAAACCCAAAGCAGGACAGACTCTAATTATCGATCACCTGAACGAATGAATAAATTGTGACTCTACTATCTGTAGAGTCCCATTTCACGTGTCATCGTCCGTCCTAAACGGAGCTATCTTCAGATCAGGATGAGGAGGTGCATGTTAATCCTGCTAGCATGTGAATGCTGCTAACGCTCCCAGCTAATGTTAAATCCTGCCTGCAAAGAATTACGGAAACGATGGGCAAATATGAAAAGTAAGATATTAGAGAAGACAATGTAAAGAGAATGACAGCGTTCTGTCGCCTTAAAACTAATCGTCAAATTAAAGCTGCAGATGGTTTAATCCAGAGGAATGAACCATTTTGAAAAAATGTAATCGGTTCATGTGATGGTATGAACAGCTGTAATTATGGTTTTAATCATGGTTATTTTAAAGCTGTAAATCAAGGTTTGGCTTCAAACGTGAAGCAAAACGCCGTCTTGCTCTCTCACGCCCCCCCCCCCCCTCCCTCCCTCCGTCAAGCGGCCGTCCTGGACAGCCAGACGGCCTGCGGCCGTGGCGAGCGCCTGGCGTTGGGCCTGGCGAGGGAGAACATCAACAGCCTGATGGAAGGCTCCTCGCGGGCGAGGGTGGAGGTGGATGTCTACGAGCTGCTGAAGGACTCACACTACGACACCACTGATACCAGTACGTGTACCTTTGTCAGCCGATATCCATCTTATAATCATCAACATTCAACTCAATTCATTTTATTTTGTATAGCCCAAAATCGCAAATTACAAATTTGCCTCAGAGGGCGTTACATTCTGCACACCTGCGACATAACGAACAATTTGATCATTTCGAGTTTTTTGCCTCCTCTTAAAAATGAACTTAGAGCATCAAGTCTTAAAGCTGCATTCTCTGACGTCACCAGCAGGGGGCGGCGACTCTGGTCCCACAGACGTCTATGAAAAAAATAGTTTATGGTCTCAGTCTCTAGTTTCACATGATGTCATGATGTTTTATTATTAAAATTATTAAAATGATTTTGTTTTTTTTCTCTTTCAGTGTGTCAGATCCTCCCGAAGGGTATAGTCTCTGTGATTGGCCCCGCCTCCAGCCCCGCCTCCGGCTCCACCATCAGTCACATCTGCGGGGAAAAAGAGGTGAGTCCGGTCGGGCTGCATGTTGCGGCGTCTTCAGCGCGTCTTCCAGGTATCCTCTGGTGGGAGGTTTGGGGATTTAGAATATAAGCATATCAGCTAAATAAGGTTACATCAAAGAGACGATTGAAAGATTTGTGCAATCAAATTGCGTCAGCCAAGAAATGAACAGCACCCATTATCAAGTGGTCTAACTAATATTTCAAAGAAACAAAACCGGCTGATCAGAACCTTCAGCACACTCGAGCTTCATTCGGTCATCTTTTGAAGTAAAATCCTCAAAATGTCTCCGGGTTCCTTTTTCTTCATGAATCCTCTGATGTGCATGTTTCATTTCAGAGGTGAACACACAGACGCTCCTGGAAGCCTTTTAATCTCTCTCCATCTGGGCTCTGCTCCCACTTCACATATTCTTTTGGAAAGTGAACAAAGACTTGATTATCAGCGACGACAGAGTCTGATTAAAGCTTTCATTTCTGTTATCTGACCGTGAAAGCCTGTAAGGTTTGATGGTTTGAAAAGGAGAAAGAAAAAAACATTTGTTTCCTCTTCTTTCTACTTTTCAATCTTTTAATTTTTTCATTTAATTTCCCTTTCTTATTGTTTCGGTTCTATTCTTCCCATTTGCTTTCCTTTAATGTGCTGCCTTCTTGTCCCTCGGCACTTCAACGAGAGAAACCCTAGAAACAGGATAGATCTCCTCTTCCTCCTCCTCTTCCTCCTCGCAGATCCCTCACGTGAAGATCGGTCCGGAGGAAACGCCCAAGCTGCCGTACCTCCGCTTTGCGTCGGTGACCCTCTACCCGAGCAACGAGGACCTGAGTCTGGCCATCGGCTCCATGCTGCGCTCCTTCGGCTTCCCCACGGCCAGCCTGGTGTGCGCCAAGGCAGAGTGTGAGTCTGTGTGTGTGTGTGTGTGTGTGTGTGTTCTCCTCCACATCACATTATTGCAAACACTGTTGATGACGTCTAGAAAGTCCTGCATTACGGTGAAGAACTGAAACCAGTGATGCTGCAGGTTGGGGGGGGGGGAGGGGTATAACTAAGCATAAAATACAAAGGCCTTGTCCTCCAAAAACTCCCATTAATCTGAATTTGTTTGCGGTTTTCACCTCTCTTCGACCCGGCCTCTGGGTAAGCCATCGGCACGTTAGTTTGTGTTGGCCGGAGCGGGGGGGTCGGCCGGTGACCCTCGCCAGCGACTGCAGTTCCTCGTCTGGAACGCAGCCGTGGCGAGGTGAAAACATCGATTCTTCATTTTCTCCTTCTCCAACACACCGACGATGAAGAACTCACTTTCAACCGTCCCAACCAACAGCACCACTTCCTGGTTCTTGACTCCTCCCCCTTCTAGGCCTGCTGCGACTGGAGGAGCTGGTGCACCGCTTCCTCATCTCCAGGGACACGCTGTCGGTGCGGATGCTGGACGACAGCCTGGACCCCACCCCCCTGCTGAAGGAGATCCGCGACGACAAAGTGGCCACCATCATCATCGACGCCAACGCCTCCATCTCCTACCACATCCTGCGGAAGGTCAGGGGGTCAAAGGGGATGCACCCGTAGTCAGGGTTAGAAATCACCATGGTAACCACAGCATCGGTGGATGAGGAGGAGCCAGCAGCCACTAGATATCAGAGGGGATCCTGGTACTTTTACCTCCACTGCTCGTATTTAATAACCTTTAATAATTATCTGATGAGTGGTGACCGGGTACAGTTCACAAAATACCAACTGCAACAATAATTCTACGACAATAATATCACGTATGTAGATATGAAATGTTTATATGGGGTCAAATCACTGAATCGTTATTACAGAGGATGTGATGCTGGGAGGATATAGGTCCGATGCTAAAGGGAAGGTTTGAGGAGGAGCACTTCCTGTTTCACAGCGCTGACGTCAGCTTCTTTTTTTCCTCATCCTCTGACCTCTGACCTGCAGGCCGACGAGCTGGGGATGATGTCGGCCTTCTACAAGTACATCCTCACCACCATGGTAAGAGCTCCTCCCCCTCTATGCCGACGCTGTCTGTCCACTCGTCCTCTCCTCCTTCTGGTCACCGAGGTACTCACATCCCTCCCTCCTCTCTCCTCCCCTCTGCCATTAACTCCCCCTCTTCTCGTCTGCCATCGGTTCCTTTACTCTGATAGCTTTCATTCGTGTTGTCTCTCTTCTTTCTTCGTTATCTTCCCACCATCACCTCTGTTGGATATTTAATTATCAGCTCATGGTTTTATACCTTAAAGGGTGTTTCCCTTTCCCGCCCCCACAGCTGCTCTCCTCCTGGTCGCCTCTCATCACAGATGCATGCTGGTCCGGCTGCTGTTTGTCATCATTATCATTCCTCTGTCCGGAGCCGTGCCCTTGTCTCTGCCGGATAATAACTTGTCTCCGAAAACACGCCGTGTGGCAGTTTGACGCCGCTCACAAGGGCAGCCCCCCCCCTTGCCCCCCCCCCCCTCGGCCAGCAAAACCCTGGAAAGCAACTAGAAGCAAAAGGACCCTCCCCACCCCCCCCCCCCCCCCCCCCTCCCCCTCCACTTCACCGGCAGCAGAGCGTTCGCCCTCGCTTTGACTTTGTGTCGAACGCGACATGGAGGCATGAAACCAAGCGTCCATCTTTAAATCTCCTCCAGTGATTCGCTGTGAGAAGACGCACTGACGATCATCATCATCATCTTAATCCTAACCATCATCATCATCATAAGGATCCTCATCATCATCAGCTGCTGAACTACAGCGAACAGGAAATTACGTGTAAATAATGAGAATGATTCCAGCTGATTGAAGCAGCGACAGATGAAATAACAACATGACGTAAACACTCCGCTCGTCGTCACCATGGCAACAATGCGATTATACATCAGCAGGCGGGTCGGTGAGGCGCCGGCTCCTCTAGTGGACGTCGTCTGAAGGTGTCCCTCCTTTGTGACCCCCCCGTCCCCCTCTCGTTCGCTCCCTCAGGACTTCCCTCTGCTGCGGCTGGACGACGTGGTGGGCGAGCAGTCCAACATCCTGGGCTTCTCCATGCTGAACGCCAGCCACGCCTTCTACCCGGACTACATCCGCAGCCTCGACCTGTCGTGGAAGGAGGGCTGCAGCGTCAGTCCGTATCCGGGGCCGGCGGTAGGACACGCCCCTTCACGTAGGACACGCCCCTCCACTGGGGCCCAAAGGGGCAGCGCGTTTTGGGACACGCAAACGCCCCTTCAGTGCCTCTCCGCCCCCCCTCGCGTGCGTCAAAAGCTACGCGAGCCAATGCAAGGCTGTGATTGGTCTGCTTACGACGTCCTTGCCCTTGTCCTTTTGTATCTAATCGTTATGTAAATATTAAGCAATGCAAAAATAAAAATATATATTAGAAATGTATTAGGAAACAAACAGAAACTCCAAAATCACAACCGAGATGGCAAAGTGTATTAATCCATCCCACCGAGACAAAGACAGACATGTGCCCGTCTCCTCCCTCTGATGGCAGCAGCGCTCACGCCGCTCGGCGCAGCATCAATGAGCTCGTTTTGATTGCAATGAAGTTATTTTCCTGACATTCACATGACGGACATGATGAAGACACCACACGTGATTTATTGCATTTATTGTATCACATCACACTTTACTGAAGTGTTGTGTTCATTATGCCCCCCCCCCCTCTCGCGCCATGCGCACGCAGGTGGCTGCCAGTTCCCATGGTTACGGGCATCGGTGTCGCCGGGTCTTCACCCTGAACGGTTTGAGTCTGGCTTAATGTTAAAACATGCACTTTGATCCACATCTGATCGGATCCTATGGAAGATCAGCAGCTTCAACACTACGAGATATTATCACAGAAAAGTGGCGTGGTGTCCTCTGTCTCCTCCCCCTCAACCAGTCTCTCTCAAAAACTGTAATTAGCTTTCGGCGTCCAGCCATGAAACCGTCAACAATCGCACTCGGTCACGCGTCCGTCTCTTCTCTTATCAGCCGTCAGCAGACGGAGCCGCTGAGCGAACTCACAGGACGCGCTGCCCCTCCTCCTCCGCCCTCGGTCCCACCGTGTCTTCAGCGGTCGTAAGGGGAGCTGGAGGAACCCTTTGTTCAGTTTGATCTGGCCGTCAGCGTTGTCTCCTCACAGGCCGGTTGTGGTTTGGTTGCAGCTGTCCTCGGCCCTGATGTTCGACGCGGTCCACGTGGTGGTGAGCGCCGTGCGGGAGCTGAACCGCAGTCAGGAGATCGGAGTGAAGCCGCTGAGCTGCTCGTCGCCGCTCATCTGGCAGCACGGGACCAGCCTGATGAACTACCTGCGCATGGTAAACACTGCGTCGCGTGGTTCGATGTCTTTCTCCCACTGGCCTTAAAGTCCTATTGACACAAAAGCTGCAGCTGGAAGGAAGCTCCTGCGTTGCTCTTTGTGTGATGAGGGTTAGGGTTCCCAAAATAAAGACGGTTGTGATGAAACGCGACAGCGAACTTTTACTCTGCCACTCGAGATTCGATGTGGTTCTCTTCGGTGGTGTGTGTTGTTTTTATTTACTAATTAATTGGTGTTGCTAATCAGTTTTATCACTTTAACTTGTTGTGCCATTCAGCAACTGAAGTCTTTGGACGCGCTCTGATAGCTGATCGTCAGTGGTCTCTGTCTGCTCAGGTGGAGTACGACGGTCTGACGGGTCACATTGAGTTCAACAGCAAAGGCCAAAGGACCAATTACACCCTGAAGATCCTGGAGAAGCACCCGGGGGGCCACAAAGAGGTCAGCAGGACTGTAGGAGGGAGGCGGGACAGATGTTGAGTTCACTTTTGGTGGCAGAGCCTGAACGTTGAGAATACACAACGTGGTGGAAACGTTTCTCTGGGAGAGGCTGTCTCATCCTTTAGTCCTTAAACCCCCCCTTTGCTGTTCCTCCCCTCACAGATCGGCTCCTGGTTCTCCAACAACACGTTGGTCATGAATGCCACCTCGCTGGACCTCAACGCCTCAGAGACGCTGGCCAACAAGACGCTGGTCGTCACCACCATCCTGGTACTGTGTCAAAGGCGGAATTGAAGATTTGTGTGTGGCTCCTCCTCTTGACCCGCCCCCTGTGTGATGTCACTTCCCTTCCCGCAGGAAAGCCCGTATGTGATGCGCAAGCACAACTACCAGGAGCTGCGCGGCAACGAGCGCTACGAGGGCTTCTGCGTGGACATGCTGAGGGAGCTCGCCCACATCCTGAAGTTCTCCTTCAGCATCAAGCTGGTGGACGACCGGGTGTACGGCGCGCCGGAGCCCAACGGCAGCTGGACGGGGATGGTGGGCGAGCTGATCCACCGGGTGAGTGGGGGAGGAGGAGGAGGAGGAGGAGGAAGAAGGGGGGCGTTTCCCATCTCGGCCCAATCATTTCCAAATGTTGCTTCACACTTCAAAAAACAAGATGCTCAATTCCATTGAGTGAAGCTGGACGAAAAATATTTTCGGGTCGAATATAGTTTTTACTGAGTTTAATTATTTTTTTGAATAAAATATTTGTTTACATATTTTCAGGTTCAAAACTTTTATTGGGTGTCGTTTGTGTTTCACAACGCTTCGCTGACGAGCTATTGAACCGGGATGTCCGAATCTGTCCTCAGCCTTATTTCGTCGACGCCCCGCCCCCTTGCACCACATCAGTGTCAAAAGTCTCAATATGAAAAAAAAGATAACAGTTTGAACCTGAAAATATGAAGAAAAAAATATATTCAAAAAAATAATTAAACTCAGATTTGGCTCCATAGACCTCCCGAAGATAGGCTGAAGAGTGCACACACACACACACACACACACACACACACCATGTAATGGTGAGGATAATGGTAGCTGATAATTATGTGTTTGTTTAAAGAGGAAACTCGGAACACAAGCAGGCCATTAAGAGGACAATCAAGTCTTTTTTCTCACTAATTACTGTTGTTCAATCACACGTGTATTAAGAACGACATGTTCTTAACTCTGTGCTCTCAGTCCCTTACTGTCACACACACGCCTGTGCTTCTATCCTTGTGAGGACCCTCATGCATAACACCTCCCTTGACCCCCCCTTGAACGGGAAGTCTCTCTTCTGGTCCTCACTACGTAGCATGTGTAAGAACACACTCAGCTATTGGTGAGGCGGAAGCTTTCCAAAGAATCTTCAGCCTTCCCGTTGCCCTCTGCAGCCCGCGTGCCTGATGAAAGAGAGTGAAACGGGATCAACGAGCGTCTACTTGTTCATCAATTAGGAGTTGATTAAGCAGCAGGAGGATAAACGCTTCTGTTGACTTAAACTTAATGAGATTATCTCCCAGCGTTCATTTCACTCTGTTTTCCCAGCGAGGTTAAATCCATCATTTAGTGGAGCTGCTCGGTCATGTGGTTTCTCACTTAATGAGGAAACGAGGAAACTTCCTGTGTAACTGCAGATACTCTTCCTGCAAAGAGACGAGTGTGTTTCTGTGAATGATGAGCAGCGTTAGTGACTCCGGTCACATGACCAAGGACACGAAGCCGCCTGCAGGTCAAACATCCGCACAAGAAGAGGAAATGTAGAAAATGTTCACACACACACACACACACACACGGACAACAAGAAGCTGTGTGTTGACCCCCGTGACAAATATCACACGTATCCGTCAACTTGTTTCATCTTTAAGTCCTGTTAAGTAACATAATAAAAGCTTCTAAAATGAAACATTAATGATGTGCTTTTATTGTGAATAACTTTGTCTGACTTTGTTTCGTCTGTGATGTGTTGAAATGAAGCGCCGTGTTTTAACGCTGTCGCTCGACTCCCCCCTCCTCCCCCAGAAGGCCGACCTGGCGGTAGCCGGCTTCACCATCACCTCGGAGAGAGAGAAGGTCATCGACTTCTCCAAACCCTTCATGACGCTGGGGATCAGCATCCTGTACCGGGTCAACCCGGTGAGTCAGACCAGTCAGACCAGTCAGACCAGTACAACCAGCAGCCCACGCTGGAGGAGGCACTGAAGACACCTGAAGCCATTTCAGCCCTGTTTGTCTGTGAGACCGTGTCACATGACGAACCCTTCACAGGCCTGCATGTAGCATGTAGCGTGTAGCGTGTGGTATGCATGTAAAGCCAGGTGGTGATCGGGAGAACGGAGGAGGACTCGCAGCACTGGTGACCTGACACACAGCGCACACACACACACAGCGCACACACAGCGCACACACACACACACGCACACACACACACACAGCACACACACGCACACACACACACGCACACACACACAGCACACACACACACACACAGCACACACACACACACACACACACACACACACACACAGCGCACACACACACACACAGCGCACACACAGCGCACACACACACACAGCACACACACACACACACACAGCGCACACACAGCGCACACACACGCACACATACACACACTCATTAGCGCCTGATGGCAAACGCTGCTTCTGCTTCATAAAGCTCCCAGTTTCAATCTCCCGCTTTAGCTTTTTGTTGTTGTTTTTTGTGATTTTTAATAAGGCGAAGTTGAAGGTCACAGAATAAAGAAAAGGAGACGGGGGAGGTTGTGTTTGTCCCTGAGAGCCGCGTGAGGAGCACATGCTCACTCTGCCGGCTGGAGTCTGAACTTTGTCCTGTTGATCAGTGAAAGTTCAGTTCGAAGAACAAAGACGGAACAAAGCTTTTTTTCTTCTTTATGTCAGAAACCAGCCTCCTCAGCAGGAGATCAGATCTTTTCCTTCTGATCTCAACGCACTCAGCAGCGCCTGGTGGCCATTCGAGGAACTGCAGCTTCTGATATCATCTTTACTTTAGTTTTTGATAGTTTAAATGAAGTTAAAACTTTGATCTTGATTGTCGTTTGTCAATATTGAAAGTTGCAGAAAAATACATTGACGTGTGTTTTATTTGGCTGTTTGCATTTGAACCATTGGAAAGACGTGGCGGTGCGTTTGTGTGTTCTCAGGGCCGTAAACCCGGCTACTTCTCCTTCCTGGATCCCTTCTCTCCGGCCGTGTGGCTCTTCATGCTGCTGGCCTACCTCGCCGTCAGCTGCGTGCTCTTCCTCGCCGCCAGGTAACGTGTGTGTGTGTGTGTAAACACAGGTATTACAAGCACACACTCTATTCGTAGAGAGCTCTATGAATATCATTCAATAATTCATCCATCTTAACATAAAGCTCACGTGCCATTAACCAATAAATGTTGTCAAACATTTAAAATATGAAGTTTGCTGACGCTCATAAGAAAGTGTATATTTCATGTGCCCCCCCCAGGCTGAGCCCCTACGAGTGGTACAACCCTCACCCCTGCATGCGGGAGCGCCGGGACGTCCTGGAGAACCAGTACACGCTGGGGAACAGCCTGTGGTTCCCAGTGGGCGGCTTCATGCAGCAGGGCTCAGAGATCATGCCGCGCGCTCTCTCCACCCGCTGCGTCAGCGGCGTCTGGTGTGTGTGTGTGTGTGTGTGTGTGTGTGTGTGTGTCTGGGGGGGGGGGGGGGGGGGGAGGGTGAACATTAGCTGAAGGTGAACAGATGCTGACGTGTCCCTTTCTGTCTCTGCTGCTCTTGTGTCCTCTGTCCTCATAATGCTCCAGATGTTTCTCACGTCTGTTAATCTGAATAAATACAATTCAATACGTGAGGAAACCAGAAAATAAATATATTCATTGTGATTATTATTTAGTGATTCATTTCCTTGTTGAAAGAGATTAATTTCAACAAGAAAGATTTTCAATACAAACTCCTCCTCCTCCTGCTCCTCTCTCTCCTTCTCTTCCTCCTCCTCCTCCTCCTCCTCCTCCTGCTCCCCTTATTGCCAGTCAGACAGATGCTGGAGGGACGGAAGCAGCCATTAGCATCAATACTCTGACAACTTCGACATCTCTCTCTCTCTCTCCCTCTCTCTCTCTCTCTCTCTCTCTCTCTCTCTCTCTCTCTCTCTCTCTCTCTCTCTCTCTCTCTCTCTCTCTCTCTCCCTCTCTGTCTCTCTCTGTCTGTGTCTCTGTCTGTTTGACTCCAGTGACCTTCATTAAGCTAACGGTAAAGAACAATGCTACGTTGTTAGCGTTGGTTAGATTCAGAGAACACGTCTTGGCTGCATTTCGAAAATAAATGATTGACAGAACAAAGGAACACAATGTGGTAACGTAACATAAGGAAGCAGCCGTGTAAAGTTACAGTTTGTTATTTTACTGCTGTTACTGTAAAAATAACCCTTTTCCCCAGGCAGTCCAACCAATCAGAAGTGTGTTTTCCAGCCAGTGTTCATGTTCATGTGAGCAAACAGGTAAATGCTCCCCCCCCTCCGCCCCCAGGTGGGCCTTCACCCTCATCATCATCTCCTCCTACACGGCCAACCTGGCGGCCTTCCTCACCGTGCAGAGGATGGAGGCCCCCATCGAGTCTCCGGACGATCTGGCCGACCAGACCAACATCCAGTACGGCACCATCCACGGGGGGTCCACCATGACCTTCTTCATGGTGAGGGGGGGGGGCGGTGCCTCTGGTCAATGTCTGCCTGTAGGAACCCACACATTTGTTCTGATAACCCCAGGAAAAGGTACCTGAATGATGAGTGTCGCCCCCCCCCCTCCAGAACTCGCGGTACCAGACGTACCAGCGGATGTGGAACTACATGTACTCCAAGCAGCCCAGCGTCTTCGTAAAGAGCACGGAGGAGGGCATCGCCCGCGTCCTCAACTCCCGCTACGCCTTCCTGATGGAGAGCACCATGAACGAGTACTACCGCAGCCTCAACTGCAACCTGACGCAGATCGGAGGGCTGCTGGACACCAAGGGATACGGCATCGGCATGCCGCTGGGTGAGTGACAGGGGGCGGGGCCTGCTGCTGGGCACGCGCCCCTGGGTGAGTGACAGGGGGCGGGGCCTGCTGCTGGGGACGTTGGCCCCTGGGTGAGTGACAGGGGGCGGGGCCTGCTGCTGGGGACGTTGGCCCCTGGGTGAGTGACAGGGGGCGGGGCCTGCTGCTGGGGACGTTCGCCCCTGGCTGAGTGACAGGGGGCGGGGCCTGCTGCTGGGGACGTTCGCCCCTGGCTGAGTGACAGGGGGCGGGGCCTGCTGCTGGGGACGTTAATTAGCTTAACTAGTGAAACCATAATGAACCATCATTGGATCCAATTCTGCCCTTAAGAAGGACCAACTTTCAACCCAATCAACTAATTAGAAAAGAAATAAAAAAACAGATGTTTGTATCTAAATGGATTTTACTGATTACTGAACAAGTGTTATTTAAGTAAAAATAGGTGCAAATAAAAGTCTGTGATTGAAAATATGATTTGTGTCTAAGCAGAATTACATTTCAAAAAGTGTGAGGGGCTGAAACGGCTTCCATCCATTAGAAAAGGAAACATTACCTGAAGCCGATGGTTATTTTGGCTTCAAAGGAAGTTTAAAACCCTGAAGGGAAGAAAGGCCTTCGGTCTCATGTCCAACCAGTGAATCTGAATCTTTTACCCTGAGAACCCCCACAGACTTCCTGTGATGTCATCCAAGCGTTTGGTCTCTCTTTATTGGATAAAGACAGGAAGAGGTGAACACGTGATGATAAGAAGTTCATCATTTACACAATAACGATAAGTAACAGTAAGCAGGGACCAATCACTTTCCTTTGTCCTCAGGTTCTCCCTACAGAGACGAGATCACTCTGGGGATCTTACAGCTGCAGGAGAGCAACCGGCTGGAGATACTGAAGAGACGCTGGTGGGAGGGGGGGCAGTGCCTCAAGGAGGAAGACCACCGGGCCAAAGGTGGGTGTCCCGCCTCCGACACGTGATCCCTGCGTTCCAACCGGGAACCGGTTGTGAGTGAATGAAGAAGGTTCCACAGCGACCTTCTCATTCAGAGCTAATGCTGCTGTGCTAATCAGCTGTAGCTAATGTGTTATCGACTCACACACGTTATCGACTCACACACGTTATCGACTCACACACGTTATCGACTCACACAACTTGACATGTCGTTCAACTCACCCGTCCCCGTCCCCCCCGTCCCCCCCGTCCCTTGCGGGTCTCAGGGCTCGGCATGGAGAACATCGGGGGGATCTTTGTGGTGCTGATCTGCGGCCTCATCATCGCCGTCTTTGTGGCCATCATGGAGTTCCTGTGGTCGACGCGGCGCAGCGCTGAGACGGACGAGGTAACCCATCACCCACACCCTCCTCCTCTTCCATCTTGCCCCGCCCCCGGCCGCAGCCTCCGCTCAAACACCCCAGTAGGTCATCCGCCTTTGTGTGTGCGTGTGACTGTCCATACGCCGCATACCCACTAGAAAAGTCAAGGTTTTCTATAAACCCACCAACAAAAGCGCGATGATACGTGACAACATCGTTGTGACAGAACGTTCTCAACGTCACAATGAATTCACCGTCTGAAGGCCGTGACGTCACGCATGCGCGGTTCACTGCGGGAGATGACCAAGACTAAAGCCATCCTCGCTTTCTCCCAACTAACGCAGGGCTCTCATCTCGGTCTCTAGTCACGCACTCCCGACGCACATCTAATTTCTGACGCATCTAACCTCCCGGCGCCGCAGCGTAGCGTCCGAGGTTGGTTCGCGGTTCTCAGTGCTGCTAAAACATAAAGCGTTAAACGCCACATGGCTGTCTAACAGTTTATTACAACGTCAGTATGTTGGCACATTGAACAACAGCATTTGGGGAACGTTAGCTAAACAACTGCTGTTGTGACGCTTCCTACGCGTTAAACAGGAACTGGAAGCTGCTCAGTCACGTCCCACTCGGTCGAAGCCATGAGTCCTGCTAGAAACAGGAGCGATTGCTTTTGCGTCGCTCCTCTACTTGACCAATCCTGATCAAGAATGAGGTTCCGCCCACCGAAGCTCATTTACATACGGACACAGAAATGAAGAAATAAATAAATGAAGAAATACAGAAATGTAGAAATTGATTTATTTAATTATGTTCTGTTTAGATCTCAACTTATATTAATACATTAATGTATTTATTTATTGATACATTTATTTATTTATTACACATAGTGTCTGACATCCATAAGAAGCAAATGGAAAAAAACCCTCTCATTTAAAAGTTTTGCGATACTTTCTGATCACTCGAAAAAGAACGTCAGAACTGATGAACGTCATCAGAATCTTTTGTGTGTCTGCATGTAGGAAATCCTTTGTCTCATAAAGCCGTCGTGCTTCTCGGCCTCTCAGGTCTCCGTCTGTCATGAGATGCTGACGGAGTTCAGAAACGCCGTCTCCTGTAAGAAGAGCTCTCGCTCGCGGCGGCGCCGTCCTTTGAGCAGCGCCAGGGGAGGAGTCCTGCGCCTCCCGCCCCGCCTGGCTCTGGCCACGCCGCGGCCCGTCCGCCTGGTGCGCGAGATGCGCCTCAGCAACGGGAAACTCTACAGCGGCGTGCGCTCCATGGTGGGGGGGGCGGGTATGGGACGGGTGCCTGATTTGGGGCCGGGGCCACTGAGGTTGCTGGAGGACCCGCTAAGCGGCCACACCGCCGCCGGGTCGGCTCTGGTGGCCCCGCCCCCCCCGCTGCGCGGCTTCTTGCAGGGCTGCAGCCATGTGCGGATCTGCCAGGAGTGCCGGCGGATCCAGAGCTTGAGGCCGGCCGCGCTCACGCCTCCCCTGCCTCCTCCTTCCTCCTCGTCCTCTTCCGCATCCTCCTGCTCCCGGGCGCCTCCCCCCCCCGGAGGTCACCAGCTTCGCCACAACCCGCATCACCACATGCACTACCACCACGGCTCCATGTCGCTGCCCCGCCTCCCGCCGCCGCCTCCACCGCTGTCGGCAAACAAAGCTAACAGCGACGGGGGCGGGGGGGCGGCAAGTCCGCGGGGGGGCAACAGCAGACCTCCGCCGCCACCGCGGCCGCAGCCGCCCCCGAGGACGCCGACGCGCCCGCCGACGGACCTGCTGGTGGGGCACAACTGACGCAGAGGAGCGCTGCGTGGGCCGTCGACACGCCGCCAAAGGTCGTGGTTTTAAACCAAACGTTTGGCCCTTATGACACTTGGATCAGTCCGAAACGGGCCTGACAGGAGAGGCAGATGGGAGGAACCATTGTGACCCATTTGAGGGGTCGGACTAAACCAATCTGATTGTACGGGGTGGATGAATGGAACATTCCGCTTTAGTTTAAACAGGCCGAGGTGGTTGGAGTCATTTGGACCGCCTCTGTGAGGAGGACTCCTTCTCTTTGAGAAAGCGTTTGAATCCTGAACCAGGTGTTGTACAGGAGGCCGACTGTAGACACACGCACACACACACACACACACACACACACACACCGTAGCAGAGCAGCTGTACAGTCATTACGGTCATCCGTCACGTCTCTCCCCGACCGTCTGCGCTCCACCGGGCCGACGGCCAATCAGAAACCAGCATCAGTGAATACGCGCTGGAACATTCACGCTACCACGCTTCCTTTCAAGAACATGTTGAGATCAGGAACATTTATGGCCAAAATATGTCAGACATACAAGGACAGTAAAACAATGGATAAGGTAACAAGTGCAAGAAAATGGCAGATGTGTCTAAACACTATGTACATGTATTGGATATGTAGAGAGAGACCACACTTGGTTAGCCTAGCTTAGCACAAACATTTGGGCTCACTTAAAACGGACACAGAACAAGAAGCCAAAGGAATAGAATTGGAGCCGAGCAGACGTTCTCACTTCTTCATAAACTGACTTAAGAAACCAATAAGGTACGAGAGGCTGTCCTTCATCGTCCAATGAAGTGACAGTTAGAAGGTGTTGTTGAAGACAAGGTACAGCTTCAAGGACCTTATTGCTTTTATGAGACGGTTCCTTTCAGCACAACACAGTTCCAGCCACCAAACGCACATCTCACTGCTTCACGTCGTCACGACGACCACCGTAACTTTCTCTGGTTGTGAAAGTTCGCATTGCCTGAAAACAATCATTTGTGGGATTTCTGGGGTTTTTTTGGGCAATCAGTCACTTTTCACAGCATAGCAAAGCTCACTTTCTGCTAGCAGCGTAGCATTATAGCATGAGGGAATTAGCATTCTAGCTCGGGACCAATGGACCAGTTTAGCATTAAAGCATGGTGGAGGTGGCAACCTAGCCAACTGACTGCTAGCTGCTAATTACACAATGCTTTGATTCAAGAAAATACCAATCCGTTCCCCCAAAATACAGCAGTTTGAGTTAACTTGTTGGAGAGGAGGTGGAGCAGTAAACTGGACCAGCGGCCGAGCACACGCAGGTTTTTCTCAGACAGTAATTACCTTGATCCTGAGCTAAATGTATAAGCAAATAAAACGAGTAGCTCCGTAAAAGCAGAATGTGGAATCATCGATAGATCATGAAGCCCTCGAAACATGTTCATCCAACATAAACGTGCACATTTTCATATATAAATATAGAATTGTATGCAATGCACTGAACAAGCAAAGAGAATTACGGAGAAGGGAATTTATTTGCCCCCCCCACCACCAACCCCACTTATGCTAAGCTAGGCTAACCACGTCCTCTCTAAGAAAGAGAGAAAACATTGAACCGCTCTTGTTTGAACTAATTGAAGTTGCATCAGTCAAACATCAGGTCCATCCGCAGTTTAGTCCCAACGTGGCAGCTTCAGCGGACCGACGGTGAGCGACTGTACGAATCATTATTTTTACAATAATTATTTATTTGGCTCTTTAGATGTTTTTGTGAGCGTCTCCTCT
>CM037926.1:15345131-15357631 GCA_021346845.1 Apeltes quadracus
TGTTCTACTTCTCTCTGGATTTATTCCCTCAGTAAACATTGTAAACATGAGTTCATGGTCTCAGTCTCTAGTTTCAAGTCTTCTTCTCATTTAGTGAATGATGGTCCATGTGGAGTCAAACACACCATAAAGCAGGGACGCTTTAGGGCGGGGCTACACCATGATTGACAGGTCTGACGTGTGATACTAGATGACAACAAGTAGCCGTGTTGTTCTCTCCTCTGCATCAAAGACCAGCAGGCGAAACAGGAAGTGGCTGCAGGTTGCAGACAGACACACACACACACACACACACACACACACACACACAGTGTGTGCAGCGCTTTGAGTCAACAGTCTTATCTCAGACACACACACACAGACAGACGCACACAGACAGACACACACACCTGCGGAGGGCAGCAGCAGCGTCTCTAGTACGGCGACTCCACCCTGAGGACAGAAACACAGACAGGAAGCGTTCAGGGACACACAGGAAGCAGTTTGCATTCACTGATGATGTCATCACATGCAACTCTCATTTTAGGAGAAGTACAGCAGGGATGTTTTGTGATCAACTGAGGGGAAAAGATGGACAGCACATGACGAGAGACTAGAAAGGTCATGACGTCCATTACACAACATGGGTGGCTAGCTTAGCGTTAGCCACCCTCAGCTGCTAGGCCCAACTCAAACAGAAGCAGAAGCTCCGAGCGCCTGTCTAAGGCCCAGTGGAGCACCAAGGGGATTATTAGCAGAACGACCTTTAACCTTTGTGCTTTAAACCCCTTTCTCCTTCTGTAGAGTCGAGACTAAAAACCTTCCCAGGCAGCAGGAGAACGAGGAGAAACGGAGGCGAGTGCCGACACGCCGCCGACATTCCTGCCATTCCTCGCGAGGCGGCCTCGCCCTCACACGCTGACGCAGGGGGGCAAAGGTCGCCTTCACGGGCTAGACCGCACGACTGAGCAGGTGGATCCAAGTGAGGCGTAAACGACTGATTCAACCCGATGAAACGCCAGGTGTGTGTGTGTGTGTGTGTGTGTGTGTTTCTGATCAATAGACTGCATTGATAGGATGACATCATGCTACATCCAATCGTCCCTTAAAACCAACACGAATCATTGGCTCTGATTAGCTGAAATAAATATTCATTCCGTGTCTGAATGAAGTCAGCTGACAGGAAGTAAACATAGACCCACAGTGTTGCTTAGCAACGTGGTTCCATTTAAACAGTCTGCATTTATTTCCTTGTCACCAGACTAATTATTCATATATTCATGTTCCAAAGATATTAGTTATTTTGTAAATAACCCAAACTGTTATTATTCAGATAATGAAGAATTTAAAATCTAAAGAAAATGTTCAAATGTTTAAAATCTTGTTCTTCCGTGTGTGTGTGTGTGCGTGCGCGCTGTGACTCGAGGAGAACCAGTTCCTCAGGACAACAACCTGCTGGTTTCTCTCTAGAAACCCGCTGGAATCCAGCAGAACGTTTGCTGATCTGACGGCTGAAATGATGTAAAAACTCTGCGCCTCCTCTCCGGTTCTCCTCCCTCACAACTCCTCTCTCCTTTGTGCCTCCCTGATGTGTGAACATCACCTCCCCCTCCGACCAACAACACTACGCAACAAAGGCCTCCTGTCGCCAGTGTTGACACCCGCCAACCGCAGGGCCCCGGGGCCCCGAGCTGAAAACCAGCTCTACCAGCCACCTAGTCACCTGACTGACAGGAGAGGAAGTAGAACCCACAACGCCAATCACCAAACAACCCTCCGGAACTGAAACTTTACATCGGAAAATATCAGTCTGTAAGAAATCCTCCAAAATACAGAAGATGCCCTTTGAATTTCACCCTTAAGTATCAAGTGTATTTGCTGCCACCCAGTTAAAGCAGGAGGCAGGTTTTGGTCTTCTTTCCTTCTGTGGGCGACTCATCGGTTGTCTTTCTGTTCCTCATCACATCCGACAGGACGTGAAGCCGATCGAATCACTTCCTGTCTGAAAGGATCTGATCTGATCGTAACGCTGCGTTGCTTCATGCGGCTCGCTCACCGGGCGACGCCATCTTACTCTTATTCTTTTGGGAACCAGAAGTGACCACATTCAGCCGGGCCTGCAGGCCGTGAGGTTAGCAGCTAACGCTAGCGCTGGAAGCGCTGAGGAAAAGCCAAAAGTCAAAGTGTCGTTGTTCTAGAAACAAGACCTGAACGCTGCTTTCAACACAAGCGGCGCTCTGCAGGAGGAATGCGGGAGCTGTGCGCCGAGTGGCAGTTACTGCTGAAAGGCGTGGCAGCTCGGCGTGCGAGTCTGTTACAACATCGCTCCAACGTGTTGCAAGACGCCAAAGCGTGGGAGGAATGAAGAGAATTGTGGGCGATGGCGGCGGATGGAGTAGAGCGGGTGTGGTGGGAAATGACCTGCAATGCTTCGTATTGTACCGGAAGGTCATGAAGTGGTTAACAAGAGTTCATCCAATCACACAATATGATGGGAAGCTTCTGTGTGTGAACAGAGGTGTGCCGGCCGGGAGGAACATTAACCACCTCCGTGAGTAATGGAAGCAGTGTGAGAGGAGACAGGAAGCGGAGGACTTACGGGACTTTCTGTCTGCAGTACAGGATCAGGCCGATGGCGGCGGCGACGGCGACGAGGACGCCGATGACGATTCCAGCGATGGCTCCGTCAGAGAGGCCTTCATCCAACGCGCCCTTCTCTGCAGAGACAACGAGAGTGCTTTACATCGACGCCATCACAGCAGGTCAGGGGAAGCTAAACGAAGGCAAAGCTCAGTCCGATTAGCGACCTGGCTGCAGGCCTCACCTTTGACGGACAGGAAGTGGCTGGAAGTGGCGGTCTTGCCGGTGACCACGTTGTGCGCCTCACACGTGTACATGCCGGTGTTCTTGTAGCTCGCCGTGTCGATCAGATACCGGGACGTCTTGACGTCGGTCATCGTGTTGTTGATCTTCCAGGTGAAGTTGGCGGGCGGCACGGAGGGGGCGGAGCATTCCAGCACCACGTTCTCCTTGACCTCGACGGCCTGCTGCCCGTTGATCGCCGCCTTCTCCGGACCGTCTGGGGGGGAAACGGAGCAGCGACGTGTGAAGGGTCTCAGGCGGCTGCTGGACGCCAGCTCAGCAGCACAAATACTCACAGTTGACCACCATCTTGTAGGAGGCCTTGGCGTTGCTGACGGCGTTGAGCAGCTGGCACGTGTACTCCCCGTTGTCCTCCTTCTGCAGCGGCTCGATCCTCAGCGAGCTCATGTCGGCGGAGAACAGCAGGCGGCCGCCGGCGGCCAGCGGCTTCTGGTCCTTCAGCCACGCGGTGGTGACGTTGCTGCCGCCCGTCGCCCGGCAGCTGACGTTGGCCGTGCTGTTGCCGGCGATGAGCGTGGCGGCCGGACCGATGACCTCAGCGCGAGAGACGGGCTCTGTGGACGTCAATGGAAGGGTCCATTTTTTAATGAGAGAAACAGAAGAAATAAACGGACGCGAAAACAGAAACAGAACATTTCTGTTGCTTCTGCACGGCTCTCAACATGGCGGCTGCTGAGAGGCGGCTACAGGCTAACAGCGCAGAAGGTGCTAACAGTGCTAACAGCGCAGAAGGTGCTAACAGTGCTAACAGTGCTTAGGAAAAGGGGAACCACGCTGACGGTCGGGGCGGCTGAGCGCACACCGGCCAAGCTGGGTCAACGATGGCATCTTTACGCAGATGATAGTCGGTCAATGACTTATATGTTAATGATCAGAATGTTGAAGGTTTGCCATTTAAGTTACCAAAATAAAACGCTCATCGTCTCATTCACCTTTTTACCCTGGAAACTCTTTCTCTCTCACACACACACACAGAGCTCTGATGGAAACATGTCAATCACAACGTAGCCCCGCCCTAAAGCCAAACGTGTCAGACGGCTCCGATCACTCACCGATCACAGCGAAGACGACGGCCGCCGAGGAGACCTGGCGCTTGGTCTTCTCGTTTCGGGCCTTGCACGTGTATTCGCCCGCTTCAGTCCCAAACTTGTTGGCGTTTATATCCCCCAGAGTCAGGCTGGGACCCATAAATGTCCATCTGCTGCTGGTTCCGGTACCACGTGAAACCTGCAGACGGGCTGGAGGCGGCCGAACACGACAGGCTGAAGGTGTCGTTGGAGCTGATGGACTTGGGAGGGTTCGGGGGGCTGATGGTGACCTCGTCTGGTCCGTCTGTGGAGCAGAAACGCAGCGTCCGGTTTGAACTGAATAAGCTAACGACACCTCCACTGAGCCGGAATCTACCGACGGCCAGCAAGCGATCCCGTCGGGTTTGATGGGTGCTATGTGCTCATGCTAACCTGGTTAGCTTAGGGCGTGGTTAGCAGGTGCAGTACTCACAGTAGACAGTGAGGTTAAAGGGGGCGCTCTTCTTCAGCTGCATGCTGTTGGCGGCCGTGCAGTAGATGGGACCCACCAGGTCGTTCCTGAGGACGTCTTTGATGGTCAAATTACTGGACAGTTCACCCTGAGATTCAGCGAGAGCAACCGACAAAATACAAGCTTTCAAAAGGACAAATGAACAAATACAAATCATACTTTCAAAAGCAACAAAAAGACCATTTGGCATTAACACAGTAGATGGGCTTCTATGCGATATCATTAATGAAAGGATTTTAAAAACTGACGGTTTTCACGCCGAGCCGTTTGCCGTCGTCCAGGATGGGCGTGGCCCCCCGCAGCCAGCTGAAGCGCAGGTAGGAGCCTTTGGCGGAGCAGGTCAGCACCACCGTGCTGTTGTGCTCGATGGCCTCCGGCAGGCTGGACCTGATGGAGACGTCGGACACCGGCTCTGCAGGGAGAAACGGGGAATGAAGGGAGAGGCTGAATGCTCCCCCCCTCTGGGTCGAAACCACGACGTCTCCGCTGGGCCCTGAACTCAACATCAGAGTGGAGGTGGCAGAGGGCGGGGCTACCGGATGCCCCACTGACCTTTTCTACAAACACACGAGAGACTTTGCTGGTCTGGTTTTCGAGTTAGTCAGAGAGGAGTTTTAACTGGTTGACCAGTATGTGGAGGTGAATGAGTCCAAAGGAATGCTGGGAAAAGGCAGCGTGCCTCACCGCAGACCATCCTTGGACAAACACACAAACCGACCAGGCGCCGTTGACACAAGACTTTTCATGTTCCTGAAGCGGACTGTGTCAAACCAACGGGTTCCATTCACTGTAAACTGAGCCGAGTCAACAGACGATCAGCTGTGGGGACGATCGATCGATCGGTCTCTCCGAGGACAAAGACAGACACTCATCAACGCTCAGATATCAGCCACGGCTTGTTGCGTTCATCTCCTCATGATCTCACCTTCACCGAGCGAACGTTGTGGTTCAACCAGGAATACATTAAAAACAAGCCATTTATTCAAATGTAAGGACACAAATGGCGCCATGTCAAATAAACAGGGCCTCGGACTCGGTTGCCAAGCCACGCCCACCTCGCAGGTGAGCTGTGACGTCACGGTGCAGCGTCTTGAAGACTCACCCAGAACCCGGAGTTGGACTCCGTCCACGAAGGTGTCCTCCTCAGAAAGAAAGCTGACGTCGTAATCCCCGCTGTCGGATGACGTCAGCAGCCTGATGGTCAGGTCCCCGGTGGTGACGTTCAGTCTCACTCGGCCGTTGGTGACCGGTTTGGCATTGACCCTCTTCCCGGTGACGACGCTCTTCGGCCCGGAGCCGTCGTTGAAGTTCCAGGTGACGAAGTCGAAGTTCAGCGGGGCCCCGGAGGTCTTTATGGTCACATTTCCCCCCAAAGCGGCGTCGATCGGACCCGGCGGCAGGAGGTCCGCCGCCGCGCAGCAGCCTGCGGTCACAGAGCAGTGAAGCACTGAAGCATATTCGGCCTCAGGTTCTACTTCATACCGATCACAACAAACAACTCCGCTTCCGGATTCAGGTAACGTAAGAATAAAGTATTGAATCACATAACCGGTCTCTCCGTCTACAGGGAAACACCGTTAAATCACCGCGGGGGGGTTTGACTTCTTCTCACCCACGAAACAAAGCAGCAGAACCAGCGGCTTCACGGCGAGAAGATCCATCACGAGCGGCTTCCTGCGGAGAATGCGGGATACCTGCCGCTGCAGGAGGGACACGGCGCGGCCCGCAGGCGCCGCCCCCCGGACACGCCCCCGGACACGCCCCCACGCTCCTGCAGGCATTCGCTGTTACGAGGAAACAAACCCAAAGAACAAGAAGCAAGTGCTCTTCCATCTTCCAGCTGGTTGTAGATCAGAGTCGGTGTGAGTCGCTGTGAGTCGCTGTGAGTCGCTGTGAATCGGTGTGAGTCGCTGTGAGTCGCTGTGAGTCGCTGTGAATCGGTGTGAGTCGGTGTGAGTCGGTGTGAGTCGCTGTGAGTCGGTGTGAGTCGCTGTGAGTCGCTGTGAGTCGCTGTGAGTCGCTGTGAGTCGGTGTGAGTCGGTGTGAGTCGCTGTGAGTCGCTGTGAGTCGCTGCGAGTCGCTGTGAGTCGCTGTGAGTGCTGCAGTCTGCTGGTGTCTCTAGTCTGAAGATGCAGAGCGGAGTCTGCGGGTTGGGATGGAGGCTTTGACCAGGTCCTGGATGGAGACTGGACTCCACCCATCCACACTGGTACCAGTTAGGAAGGTTAGAGGGCAGGCGAGCTGCTGCATTCTGGGTAAGCTGCAGAGGGTGAACGATGGCGCATCCATGAGCTTTCCAGTGGAGATTTGATGTGTTTGTGTTTCACTCTCACACGTTCTGCTGTTTATTGAAACTAACTGCAAAGTCAGAAAAACATCGAGGCAAAGTATTTTGAATGAGGACTCAATCCTGAAGGTAGAAACAATAATAACACGTTTCAGTGTGCAGCCTTCTGTCAAGCACCAGGAACTGAAGCTTCACTCAAAAATGGAGCCAAACTGAACCTGAAACATGAGTCGTGCTCTGAATGTCGTGTCACAAAAGGGCCTGAGGTTTGGTGGGAATGTTTGGCTGAGTTTGAACAGAAACTGATAAATAAAGGTCCTCAGAAACCAAAATGACGTAGTTCAGTGCTGCCCCCACGTGGGCATCTGGGGAAGTGGTTATAACCCCCATAGTGATGTTAAATTCTCACCAACGAATTTAAAAAACAGAAAATGTCCGACTTCACTGTGTTCTACCTTCTATTAAATCAATTTTAAGTTAAATGCATTTCAGTACGTTTTGAACAACTAAACAAAAGATGCAGCCACAATATTTAAATGTCAATATTTCCTTTTAAAAAGTGACTTTTTTATAACTTTCTGATTTCATGCTTTTTAGCTGACTTTGAAACAACATTAAGATTTAACGGTGCAAATGTTCAGCATCTCAGGTATTTCTTCCTGCAAACACAAACCAAGCGACAGCGGTTTAGCTCGTAAAGTATGAACGTGCTTCATTTTGATAAAAGACACCAACAGCAGTCTGTTATTATTAATTAGGATTATGTTACAAATAGTTCATTACATTAATTACATCCAGCTTTAAAGCTGTTTACGGTCTCAGTCTGTAGTTTCAAGTCTTCTTCAAAGCAGCAGGATGTTCATTTAGTGAATGATGGTCCATTCAAAAAAACATCAGCTGGTGTCACATGACCACATCCACTTCTTTTACGTTGTCTATGAAGGTATGGTGACAGGGCAATAGCTTCTATTCGTAGATGTATACTGAGCTAAAACATTGTTTCTATTGATGATTTTTACTCTAAGTACAGTAAGTTTCCGTGTCATGGATCCTGGTTATTGATCCAGCAGACAGGAACAGAACTCGCTCGTTGATTAATTAAACCTTTAATTCCCTCAGTCAATATTTCCTTAATGTGCCTGTATTGATCAGACTCAGCGTGTGTGTGTGTGTGTGTGTGTGTGTGTGTGTGTGTGTCATACATCATTAGAAGCAACTGTTCGGTTTAATTCATCAAAATCAAACTTCATTGATCCAGTGCCTGCTCTCTTTCTTCTGTTTTATGCTTTATTAAAGCTCATCCTAAGACCTGTGTCTGTGGAGCAAATGTAAAACTGGTCTAACGTGTACTTGAAGTTCATAATAAATAATAAAAAAGATGCAAATGTGGTCGATTTACTGTAAAAACAGTTTGTTGTCTTAACAGGTAGATTTTTTAGAGCAAGAAGACATTGATGAAAAAAACTGTTCTTGAATTTAAAGCATTGAAAGAAGTTAAAAGGTCAAATTAAGTGTAAGTATGTTGTTCCAGTTGAAGAGCACTGAAAGAGTCGCCCCCTGCTGGTGACCTTCAGAAGCCACACACGTGATTATCTGAGAACATTTCACGACTTAAAAATCCGATCAATGTGCCAATCGAAGAAGGATTCAGCATCCTTTCACTTTTATTGAGATACGGATCCTTTGATATGTTTTGTCCTTTAAATACCACCTTAATTTGTAGTTTTTCTACACTGTGACCAAAGCGTGGAATGTTACGTAAGCTAACAGGGAACTCAAAGGCATCATGAAAAACATCTAGAAACAAATAAAGCTGTTATTTTTTTTTAATCATTATCTTTTAAAAATCTTTTCAAGCTGATTCCTTCAATCAAAATAATGGGAGTTTCTATCTGCGTAGAAAACAACACGTGAGACGTGGGAGCGATCTGTGATGCTCCCTCACTTCTGCTTTCATCTCGCCTCCTCCGGCTTTCTCCTTTGATTCTGCTCCTGTTGGACTCAAGCTGTCGAGAGGAGGAAGGAAACCACATCAAATCTTCATCGCGGGAGGAGAAAAGTTAAAGATAAATCCCGTCCCCACATGACTTTAATGCTCATTTAAATATCCAAATATTCACGTTCACAAGATGGTGAATTAGAATGATTTGGTGGATTTCACTAGCTAAGACCACGGCATCCAACTGGAGGCGGTTAGCATGAGTGAGTGTGTCGTCGATCGATTAAGACTGATTGGTCGGATGGGTTGTGGGAAGCTTCGTGGCACGGCGAACCCGTCGGGGCCCTACGAAGAGATGAGAGAAAGATGGAGAGAAAGAAAAGAAAAAGAAAAGGGGTTGGGAGGGTGGGGGTTCAGAATGCGTACCCACGGACGCCAAGAGAGGGCTGAACTGTATTTGTAGAAATACCGGAAGAGGCGGGTTGGAGGCGTGGTCTTGCTCCTGAGACTACGCTAATTAGCTTCAACAATTCCGCCAGACGGCAAAAGTGAAGCCAGCTGCATTCTGTGCAGTGACCAGCAGGGGGCGACTCCATAGACGTGTAAATGACTCAGTAAGCACTGTTTACTAGAGATTGAGTTTATGGTCTCAGTGTGTAAGGACTTCCTGTCACTCGCTGTCAAAATAAAGCCCAATAGATGCTTCAATGAAAATGACCTCAGTGTTTATTGTGAAACCAAAGGCAGAGCTTTAAAGCAGCATCTTCCATATGCTGCTGTTCTGTTTCTCTGTGTCATGTTTGTGAGTCTGTGTGGAGACGGGGAGTCGACACATTCGCTTACATTTGCATCTATATTTTGTGTTTTAGTGTAGTGTGCGCTCTAATGTAGCCGTCTACTCAGCAGTTTTGGGAGTAACAGCGTCACAAAAGTAATGTAATTACCGTAATGTATTGCTTTTTGCTGTAACGTGAAACAGCACTGAACCAAACATGTGCGCGCACGCGTGTTGCTAAGCAACGCGTACACACTTTCTGTCCCTCAGGGCGACACATGATGTCATGATGTCATGATGTCATGATGGCGGACGGCCGCTGTGCTCAGGTGACTCTTTGACTCTTTACGCCTCGTTCACTGATGCCTGTGAGTCACATGACTGTGTAGCAGGCAAGTTACTTCAAAAACGTAATACATTATGTATTACTTGTTACTGTCATTTCAAAGTACTGTGTTACATTATAATATTACTGTCTCTGAATTGTAAGGCGTTACACTACTACTGCATTACTTTTAAGTTACTTTCACCAAAACAACTGGACATATATATACAGGGTGCGATTTGACAAAAACTAGGGAGAAGAACGCAAAGGGACCGGCCCTTTTTCAGGTCCGTGGATTAGTCCCCATCACAACATGGCAACACCTTTAATGTTAATTAAGTAGATTTATATTGGTCCTGTAAAGTAAGACGATGTGCTCAGTGTCGGCGCTCCGCACACGCGCATCACGCACTGCGCGTAGGGAACCAAAACATCTGGGACGTGGAAAACCATCGCATAATACGCAAAACCAATACCAAAGTAATGCAGCTCCGCACTGCTCGTATTATGAAAGAGCTGGTTCCTATTCTCTGCTACGGTCCTCTGTCCTCTGTCCTCTGTCCTCCTCAGGCAGGCGGAGTCCACAGAGCCGCTGTAACGCCTCATGAATGATTCATGTCATCGTTCTGTTTGAACTTTGGTTTCTCTTCACATCGCCAACCTGCTGCTGCTGGAAGGTGAGAGCAGCGTCTCCGTGACAACAGAAGTCTTCTGATGGACACGATGTTAAAAACATGTTACACACAGAAGGTCATATTCTATATTCATGCAGACGTTAGGGTTCAAAGTTCATATCCATTGTCTTATTGTTCATTAATCTTTTTGAATATTTTGTGTTTATGTGTGTCACCAAATATTAGCTTAGCGATTAGCTTGTGTTCATTAACGATGCTGAGACTGTGTTGCTATCAGCTGACACTCAAAGACCCGAACCTCCAGATTACAGAGACGATGAACATGTGAAGTCATGTGACGTCTGATTAACTTCACCACTTCATCGCTACATTGAGGCGAGCTAAAACAAAACACTGCAGGACGCCGCTCTTCTTCTATGAAATCAATGGACACAGTGACGCTGAGGCTGCTGGGAAATACATGCAAAACGGCAGCGGCGTCTGCAGAGGGGAGGACCCAAGTTTCAGACAGCCCCCCCACTGTGAACAGAAACCCAGTGGCCTCTTACAGCTGGACCCTCGACCTCCTTCCCGAAAGGAAACTCGGTTCTGATCCGTTTGTGTGCGTTTGTGTTCTGTTCCTTGATTTGGTTCCTTTCCTGCTGTGAGAGGGAGGCGTTTCCTGCAGGGACCTCCTCCCCTGCCCCCCTCCCCCTCCGCCCCCCCTCCGCCCCCCCGCCCCCTCAGCCCAACACTCATGACCGTCTCCATCAGATGGACCTCCATAGATTTGGTTGGTTGGCGGAATCAACGGGAGGCGGAGCTTCAGTCAGCTGATTTCTATTCTTTCTCTCATGAATATACTTTTGTCTTTTCGGTTGCATCTCCATGTTTATTATTTACTTTATTCTTTATTCTTTAAGGTGAATTGATCTTTTAATATTTCCTTCTGTTTTCATTTCATCTCGTCTTTATTATTATTAATTCTCTTCTCCAATTATTTCCCTTCATCCTCCATCTCCTCCTCTCAGCAAATTCATGTTTAAAGTCAAGGTCAGGAGGCGACGGGAGGCCGGAGGTTAGCAGGAGAGCTACCGGAGGAGGAGGAGGAGGAGGAGGATAAAAGAGATGATGGCGCGAGGTGAAAGAACACATTGTGTCTCCTGCAGCTTCTAGAGGAGGATCTGGAGCATGGTGGACGCTCTGTCATTTAACTCCTCCCGCTCCTCCTCCCTCATGTCCCTGTGTTGTGTTATGTCACCATGGAGGAGACGGTGAGGTCGTTGTTTGTCCATCTGGAGACGCTTCGTCTCCTTCGGCCTGAAGTTCAGTTAGAGAGGAGACAGACTCCTCCATGTTCATACATCCAATAACCGAGTCTGTGTCTCCAGGAGCCTCTGATGAGCATCACCGTGTGTGAAGGTCTCATCTAACAACGTGGGACTCAAACTGGAATCCCAGCAACCTCATCGGGACCTTTAAGTGAAGGAGCAGCTCTTATTTTGAAAGGTAGAGGTCACATGCTGGGGCCTTTTAGATGTGTCACAGCGTTTCCTTCCTCCGCGGTGCGTTCAGGCTCTCTGAATATAAATGTGACGTCTCGACGCCTCCTTTGAGTGCAAAATCCCAGCATGCACCAGTGCCGACAGGCGGGTGAGTCCTGAGGAGCCAGAGGAGGGTTTCAAGACGTCAGGCTGCCAGAGCGGAGACGACACACACACAAACACACACACACACACACAGACAGACACACACACGCACACACACACACACAGACACACACACACACACACACACAGACACACACACGCACACACACACACCCACACACAAACACACACACACACACACGCACACAGACAGACACACACACACACACAGACAGACACACACACACACACACACAGACACACACACGCACACACACACACACACACAAACACAGACACACACACACACACACACAGACACACACACGCACACACACACACACACACACACAAACACACACACACACACGCACACAGACAGACACACACACACACACACACACAGACAGACACACACACGCACACACACACACAGACAGACACACACACACACACACACACACAGACAGACACACACACGCACACACACAAACACACACAGACAGACAC
>CM037926.1:15362631-15365131 GCA_021346845.1 Apeltes quadracus
GTTGCACTGAACCCTCCGCATGGCTTCCGTGTTGTTACGTAGAGACACAAACATCCTGGGTGACGGTTTGAGTCCTCAATCAATGAGCATGTTTGTATTATTCATCCCAGCGGTTAATAATTCACTCGTTCACGTCACACATGAGGCGATGACATGATGATTACACAAAGGCCTCCAACCTGAAGCTGACTTCATTCACTACACACACCATACTAAAAGTTCTCTTTTAACCCGTATGTGACCTTGTTTTATAGAAGCATTGTTACACTTCCTCACAGTCTCTTATTACAGTAAATATACCTTTTATCTGTTTACAAGGTTTCATGGAGAAACACATGTTCTAATGAACTTTATTGTCCTGATTAGAAGGTTTTTATGTGTCTTTGAGTGTAAACATTTACTGTCCACTGTGTGTACATGACCTGAGTGTATAAGGACACACACACACACACACACACACTGAGTGAGGATTGACACACACACAGTGCCGGCCCGAACCTCTTGGGGGCCCTAAGCAGAATTTGATTTGGGGGCCTCCCTCCCACCACGCAGAGTCACCTGTGCTAGAAGATTATTGGCACAAATGTCACGCTATAATGTTACAGCGAAAATTATAACCGTCCCCTGCATGTCGGGGGGGCAGCGGTCAGCCGGACACGTGGTCAAAAAGGGAAAAGAGAATCCGAACCCTGATCTCTGGCCCCCTGAGCAGACACCTTATATCTGAGCTATCGTTCACACATGTTCGCCAGCAGCTTGGGCCGACTCACGGCTCGCCGGCTGCTCGGAGCCCCCTGGTGGCCAGGGGGCTCCAAGCAGCCGGCGAGTTCCTTATGCCTCGGGCCGGCTCTGCACACACACACACACACACACACTGAGTGAGTGTGTGTGTGTCTTCTCCTCTCTGGATGAAGCTCGTTAACGCTCCGATTGTCTGTAATTGATTCGTCTCCTCGTCAAGTCGCTGCCTGTCGATGTAACGACAGAGACAGAACACACGGCCAATGACAATGACCTGTCTGCAGGGGGGAGGGAGAGAGGGAGGGAAGGGGGAGAGAGGGAGGGGGGGAGATAGATTTTAGAAATAGATTTATTTCCTTTCTCATGTGAAGAAACATTTAGAAAAAAGCGCTGAGATATTTCACTTGTAAGCTTTATCGGGGTCAATGTTAAGAAAAGAGAAGATGAGACAGAACGCCGACGCCTCCTCACAAACACAAAGATGTTTCTTCCTTTTGCATCTTTCATACACCGTAACCCAGTTCTAACGCACACACACACACACACACACACACACACACACACACACACACAGATTGTGCTGAGGCAGCAGACATCAGTAACACTTCATATCAAACAGCATCTCTGTGTGTGAGATTTGTTGGATTCTGTGTTTCCTCCAACAAATTGCAGCCTGTTTTTCTGTATTTGCATGTTGTCAAACAGCCACACAGAAGAAAGAAGAGATGGAAGCACTTTCATAGAAACCGAAAGTGATGATCTACAGGCTCCTGCTTCGTCCTTGTTACACTCACATCATTTACCATGTTAATCAAGATGATGAAGAGTAACACCAGGTTGAGATGATCCTCTGGTACGACAGGAAGTTATGGTCCAGCTCTTCACCTCATGCAGTTCATTCCGTTCACACGTGATCCGTCAGCTGGCCAACGATTGGACGGCGAACATCTGCAGGTTTCCTCCTCAAAACAATAAGAGCTTTAATGTCTGCAGAGAGAAAGAAGGCAGAACATTTTATTCCACCTGGGTCATTATTATACTTTTATACATACTATCATAACTAGGTTATTATTATAACTAGGTTATTAGTATAACTAGGTCATTATTATTACTAAGTTATTATAACTAGGTCATTATTATTACTAAGTTATTATAACTAGGTCATTATTATTACTAAGTTATTATTATAACTAGGTCATTATTATTACTAAAATATTATTATAACTAGGTCATTATTATTACTAAGTTATTATTATAACTGGGTTGTTATTCTTACTTGGTTCACAGTACTGAGGACTTGAATGTGCAGGAAATCCTCTAATGAATTTTTATAAAAGATGATCCATTAACGTCATGTGTTGCTACAAATGCAGCAATACGCAGCAATAGTGTTTGTATGTGTGTGTGTGTGTGTGTGTGTGTGTGTGTGTGTGTGTGTGTTCGTGTTTGTGGTATCCTGCAGTGTGAATGAGGAAGAAGGAATGTGTATTAACATCATTAAGATAACAAGAGGAGGCTTTAATGCTCATATGAACTGACTCCAGGTCTGTTTTAACCTCTGGGCTCAGTAATTCATCTGTGTGTGTGTCTGTGTGTGTGTGCGCGTGTGTCGTAGTAGAGGGCATAATTAGGGTTGTTGCTAACACGGTTGCCTTTGCTCCACCTCCTCGCAGCTGCGTTCTTTCCTCAAAACCGCAGTCGATGATGTCACGTTTTGGTCCTGTTCTTGTCTTATTGTGAAGTTTCATGTTTCTGGTTT
>CM037926.1:15370131-15375131 GCA_021346845.1 Apeltes quadracus
GAATTAACGACGTCAGTGTTGCTGCTTCTCGTTGTTTTCATCCAGCGTGTTTAAAGCCGCACATAAACGTCTACGAGCCAACGATTCCAGCGTTTAAACGGGGTTACAAACATAAACACGCCGCTAACATCATGTCTACTACACAACATGGACACCAGAGAAGGACGCACACGCCGCTAACATCATGTCTACTACACAACATGGACACCAGGCCCCATGAAGCCAGAGAAGGACGCACACGCTGCTGGAACACAACTCCAACAATTATTATGATTGGATTGAAGCTAGACGATAGACGCTAGAAGCTAGATGCTAGACGCTAGACGCTAGATGCTAGACGCTAGACGCTAGACGCTAGAAGCTAGATGCTAGACGCTAGATGCTAGACGCTAGACGCTAGACCCTTGAAGCTAGACCTAGACGCTAGACGCTAGAAGCTAGACGCTAGAAGCTAGAAGCTAGACGCTAGAAGCTAGACGCTAGAAGCTAGAAGCTAGACGCTAGACGCTAGAAGCTAGACGCTAGAAGCTAGAAGCTAGACGCTAGACGCTAGAAGCTAGACGCTAGAAGCTAGAAGCTAGACGCTAGACGCTAGAAGCTAGACGCTAGACGCTAGAAGGTAGACGATAGACGCTAGAAGCTAGACGCTAGAAGCGAGACCCTAGACGCTAGACACTAGAAGCTAGACGCTAGAAGCTAGACGCTAGAAGCTAGATGCTAGACGCTAGACGCTAGACGCTAGACGCTAGAAGCTAGAAGCTAGACGCTAGACGCTAGACGCTAGAAGCTAGATGCTAGACGCTAGACGCTAGAAGGTAGACGCTAGACGCTAGAAGCTAGACGCTAGAAGCTAGCCACGGAGCAGTACCAATCACCTTTCAGTCTCAAATTGCCTAAACTTTGCTGAATGCAGAATTCCCGGGTTTTTTGGATGCTCAACGTTAGCGGATGTGTGTTTCTCCTCCTCTTTACCCGACACTCGCTCCCACGTGGGTCTGGCTCGATCTCATTGGCTCTGACGGTTCCACAGAGGGGCAGGACTTAAAAATAACTGCACCTGAGCTCCTTGAGGCCTCCGCCAAAGCCTCTCTGCACTGGTTCTGCTTTACTGCAAGTAAAAGCTGCATGTGAACTGTGTGTGTATATATATAATATATATATATATATAATATATATATATATATATATACATGAAGGAAGGAGCGTGCACGTCTCCAGTGTGTTGCTGTGTGCACAGTATATATATATATATATATATATATATATATATATATATATATATAAAAAGGACATACGTTAATAATCTGACACGGAGGTCAAAGGTCATACGTGTCTTTGTGTGAGAATATAAACCAGGATTACCCCCCCACCCCCCCGTCTAGACAGCCTCCTCTGTTGTTCGCTATGAGGAGTTCATGTGTTGTCGTCTAGATGCTTTCTGTGTGCTTTGTGCGACCTGAACGAGGCTGCATGTGTGTGTTTTTGTCCGTCGTCCTTGGGGTGCGCTTGGCGATGATGAACCTTGTGTCTCCGGCGGGGGGGGCGCTGAGGAGGAAGAATAACATTATTCCAGAGCAGCAGATTAGCCTCCAAACCGCCACGTCGGCCATCATGTTCCTCTGGAGAGCTGAGCCCTTTGTCCTCGTCCTCAGGGGGGGTCTGTGTGTGTCTGTGTGTGTCTGTGGGTCAGGGTTGAAAGGACAAATGCAGTTTGTTATTTTCATCAATGGAGACTCCACCCACTCCACCCGACGTGATTGGTTGATGCATTTATTCTTCTTGTTGGATATACTTTCTTATTTTGTAACACTCGGGTTTTCACAATAACAATAACTGTCTGTTTCACCTGTGTGACGTTTTATAGATTTATTTTGAAGTACTGTAAACTGGTTATTGTGAGTGTCTCTCAGGCATCATAAACATAAACTCTATTTGGTCTGCTGCTCCTCATTGATGTTGTTGGTTGAAGAGGAGACAAACACAGACGTCTGTCTCAGTCACCAAAATAAAAGCTTGTCTCAGAAGTCTCCCATCGTAGCGTCCAGGCGGTTCAGAGAAAACAGGTTCATTAAGTACCTGAAACCAGAGGTGCATTATGGGAGGGAAACGTTTTTACAAGTTTGATTTTTGTTCTGATGTGCGTGTGTGTGTGTGTGTGTCTGTCTGTCTGTCTGTCTGTCTGTCTGTCTGTCTGTGTGTGTGTGTGTGTGTGTGTGTGTGTGTGTGTGTGTGTGTGTGTGTGTGTGTGTGTGTGTGTCTTGGCTCACCTCCAAGCTACCAGCATCAACTCATTGCCAAACATCTGCAGAGCAGCTGCAGCTCATTTCACACCCAAACCGTGTGTCTGTGACTCATCTGAATCTTCCTCCGTGCAGGAGGATTCATCCTGTGGCCATTCACAGACGCACACAGACACACACAGACACACACAGGTGGATCAGCCTGTCCCCTGGTTTACTGGCTTCAGACTGTTTCTTTCCTTTTAATGAATCTCACATAAAAAGTAATGATAGAGAAACCTCTCAGTCCTGGTTCTGGTTCTCTCCAGCGGGTTCAGCAATGCATTGTGGGAAGCAGGTGCAGAATGGAGGCGCGTGTAGTTCCTCTGAGCGGGTCCAACAGAAGCCCCCCCCTCCCAGTGCTGCCGTGGAGCTGACAGCCCCCCTGCTGACCTCCTCTCATTACCCAGGAGGCTGCAGAGGAGGCTCTCAGGCTGCGGATTAGCTTCCGTCTGCTGCCCCCCCCCCCCCCCCCCCCGCCCCTTCGCCATGTGTGAGGGCCGGATTCCATCAATTCAATTCAGTTCATTTTGTAGAGACCAGAATCAAGAATTACAAAATTTGCCTGAGAGGGCTTTGCAGTCTGCACACATACGACATCCTCCGTCCCCAAACCCCCACATGGGCCCAGGACCCCTGTCAGGTAGAACCTCCATCAGATAGAAGCACCGTCAGATAGAACCTCCATCAGATAGAAGCACCGTCAGATAGAACCTCTGTCAGATAGAAGCACCGTCAGATAGAACCTCTGTCAGATAGAAGCACCGTCAGATAGAACCTCCGTCAGATAGAAGCACCGTCAGATAGAAGCACCGTCAGATAGAACCTCCATCAGATAGAACCTCCATCAGATAGACGCACCGTCAGATAGAACCTCCGTCAGATAGAAGCACCGTCAGATAGAACCTCCATCAGATAGAAGCACCGTCAGATAGAAGCACCGTCAGATAGAACCTCCATCAGATAGAACCTCCATCAGATAGACGCACCGTCAGATAGAACCTCCATCAGATAGAAGCACCGTCAGATAGAACCTCCATCAGATAGAAGCACCGTCAGATAGAAGCACCGTCAGATAGAACCTCCGTCAGATAGAACCTCCATCAGATAGAAGCACCGTCAGATAGAACCTCCGTCAGATAGAACCTCCGTCAGATAGAAGCACCGTCAGATAGAACCTCCATCAGATAGAAGCACCGTCAGATACAAGCACCGTCCGATAGAACCTCCGTCAGATAGAACCTCCATCAGATAGAAGCACCGTCAGATAGAACCTCCATCAGATAGAAGCACCGTCAGATAGAACCTCCATCAGATAGAACCTCTATCAGATAGAAGCACCGTCAGATAGAAGCACCGTCAGATACAAGCACCGTCAGATAGAACCTCCATCAGATAGAAGCACTGTCAGATAGAACCTCCGTCAGATAGAAGCACCGTCAGATAGAACCTCCATCAGATAGAAGCACCGTCAGATAGAAGCACCGTCAGATAGAACCTCCATCAGATAGAACCTCCATCAGATAGACGCACCGTCAGATAGAACCTCCATCAGATAGAAGCACCGTCAGATAGAACCTCCATCAGATAGAACCTCCACCAGATAGAAGCACCGTCAGATAGAACCTCCATCAGATAGAACCTCCATCAGATAGAAGCACCGTCAGATAGAACCTCCGTCAGATAGAAGCACCGTCAGATAGAACCTCCATCAGATAGAAGCACCGTCAGATAGAAGCACCGTCAGATAGAACCTCCATCAGATAGAACCTCCATCAGATAGACGCACCGTCAGATAGAACCTCCATCAGATAGAAGCACCGTCAGATAGAACCTCCATCAGATAGAAGCACCGTCAGATAGAACCTCCATCAGATAGAACCTCCATCAGATAGAAGCACCGTCAGATAGAACCTCCATCAGATAGAAGCACCGTCAGATACAAGCACCGTCAGATAGAACCTCCATCAGATAGAACCTCTATCAGATAGAAGCACCGTCAGATAGAACCTCCATCAGATAGAAGCACCGTCAGATAGAACCTCCATCAGATAGAAGCACCGTCAGATAGAACCTCCATCAGATAGAACCTCCGTCAGATAGAAGCACTGTCAGATAGAACCTCCATTAGGTAGAACCTCCATTAGATAGAAGCACCATCAGGTGTGAACACCATTTTTTCTTTGATAGCATACAAAGAGGGAAACCAGTGTTTCCAAAATATGTGATGTCTCCAAATTGAATGATCATTTTATCAAATCAATGATCAATGATCAATGAATGAAAGACGTCTTACAAGAAATGAGATTGTGTGTGTGTGTGTGTGTGTGTGTGTGCTAACGATGCTAATGGAGACAGATAGAGTTGAGTCTCAGCATGAGAACACATGACGCACCCATCCGACCTTCAGTGCGTTCTCGTCTTGAAGCGGCGCTGCTGGGGCTTCTGGGTAATGCAGTAGAGAGCCTGTCAGCTGGGATTATTCATTTATATTTACATTTATTTATCCCCTGATAGAAAATCAACTCTTCTCCTGTTACTGGATGTGGATTCTTCCCCGTTCTGATTGGCTCTCCAGTGAAGATGCTTGTGATTGGTCGGATTCGAGGTGAGAGTCTCCTCATCGACGTGTTTAAGATGTTTGAAGATGCACATTTTGTTCTGCTGGAGAAACACAATAAAATTATGTCATTTACACCACGTTGTTAAGGTGGTTTCCTG
>CM037926.1:15380131-15442631 GCA_021346845.1 Apeltes quadracus
CTATGGGACCAGAGGAGTCGCCCCGTGGTGGTCACCAGGGGTAGTAAGAGGATTACCTGCTGTCCCTCTCTCCGCAGAGTCCCACCTGTTTCCAGGCTTTCAGGGTCTCCTTCAGGACAACGACACTCTGCGTCTTGGTCTGGACTTCCAGAGACTGCTACGCATCAACCATATGTTGTACATCGCCGCCAGGTCAGTCCACACGCACACACACAGAAACACACACACGGATCTCCTAGGTTCTTCTCTCCTGCATTAAAACTCCATCTAGATATTTAAATATAACAGAATTGTTCATGTGTCAGCCTTTGAGAGCAGGTTATTGTATCTTCTATTTATCATACAAACTTAGATAGACAAATATCAGCATTAGTGGAAACGGAATGACTTGCTGTTTTTCTTCAGGGACCACGTGTTCGCAGTGAACCTCACCACGGCCTCGGAGGACTTCATCCCTCAGCTGGTGAGTGAAGCTTTGAGCCGACTGAAGGAGCCGCTGGACCTCTGGACCACGGATGAACCGTGACGTCATGTTTGAAACTACGACTCGAGACGGTCGAAGGGACCAGGTGGAGATCTCGTCCAGCAGCGAGCCCCACAGGGGGAATGTTTGAGTCCGCCGTGTCCTGTGGCTGTTGCTGACGCTAGTTAGCTGGTTAGCCAGGCATGCTAACATTCCTCCAGAAGGTCAAATGTTGACAGCTTTGGTTGCTGAGTTATCATCCGCGGGAGTGAGACCCTGAGACGCGTCCTCTTGTCTTGCAGAAGCTGACGTGGAGATCCACGGACGTCAGCAAGTGCACCGTCAGAGGGAAGAACAGTGTGAGTTTCCTCTTCCTGCTCAATATATTATTACTCATTTAGATCAATAACCATCACTGATGGAGTTCCTTCACGCTAAAGACAAAGCGGCAACGCTTCAGTTGTGTCTGTGTAGCATGTGAGGACGGTTCTTGGTCACTTGTCTCACAATGAGTGTCCTCACGTCCCCGTCCTCATTAGGACGAGTGCTACAACTACGTCAAAGTTCTGGTTCCGCGTAACGATGAGACGCTGTTCGCCTGCGGGACCAACGCCTTCAACCCCACCTGTCGCAACTACAGGGTGAGCTCCTCGCCGGCGAAGACGTTTTGATGCTGACGACTGTCCTACAACTTTAGCGGGCACTCTGCAGAAACAAACGTGCCGATCGTCACCATCTCTTTATCGTATTGTAACGGCGACGTCTCCTCAGACTGATGCACACAAAGGTTTCTCCTCACCTAGCGGAGACGCGTTTAACTCTCCGTCGTTACAGGCACGCAGGCTTTTCAAAATGAACTTCAGTGAAACCAGTCAGCATATTCTCTGCATAAGTGCTGCTACTTAGGTTTCCTTCCACAGGTCTGCTGAAGGAAAGACTCTTCTATGTGCTGATTACATGCAACAAATACAATACAACACATTCACATGCCAGTCTAGAAGCTTTGATAACAACACAAACACTTTGTTCTCAGATGGACTTTACCTCTCAAAGGGATCTGACTAAAACTAATCAGTGTCTAAACTAAATACCGATAATTTAATAACTTATAATATATATCTAATTTATTTTAATTAGCGGTACGTTGCAGCTCAGTTCTGATGACATCATCATTGTGTCAGTGTATAATTATTATCATCGTGTACTCTGCCCCCCCAGATGAGGTCTCTGCAGCGCGTCGGGGAGGACCTGCTGGGTCAGGCTCGCTGTCCCTTCGAGTCCGGTCAGTCCAACGTGGGACTGTTCGCCGGTGAGTTCATAACCACCCGAGTACCTTACAAAGTAAAAGCATGGGAGTGACTTCAGACTAAAAGCATATATTGCTCAGTGAAAGGGTTTCTCTCTGCTGCATTAACGTGTATTTTAGTCTAAAACAATAGTAATAATAATATTCAATAAGTTGTTTGAATATTATAGTTATAAAGTATAAGTATAAGTAGAGTATAAAGTACCACATGCACCTCAGGCCAGTACAAGTACACATATTGACAGTACACTGCTCTTCAGGAGGAGACTTCTACTCAGCCACCATGACGGACTTCCTGGCCAGCGACGCCGTCCTTTACAGGAGTCTGGGGGACGGCCGGCCCGTCCTCCGGACCGTCAAGTACGACTCCAAGTGGCTCAGAGGTCGGTCCCAAGGTCGCACCAGAGACCTCCTGACCTCCACCCTTCATTACCAACATCAGACACATGAGATGTGATCGGAGTGAAAGTTCTCAGTGCTGTCTGTGATAAAGCATCTTCTCTTCTTCCTCCTCCTCCCCCTTCATCTTCTTCACCTCCCTATCCCACTCCTCCTTTGTCTTCTTCTGCTTTTCCTCCTCCTACTTCATCTCCTCCTCATCCTTAATCTTCTTCTGCTTGTCCTTCTCCCCCTTCATCTTCTCCTTATTTTCCTCCTCTTTGTCCTCCTACTTTCCTAATCTCCTCCTCCTCCTCCTCCTCTCTACAGAGCCTCACTTCCTGCACGCCATTGACTACGGGAACTACGTCTACTTCTTCCTCAGTGAGATCGCAGTGGAGTACACCGCGCTGGGCAAGGTGTGTGTGTGTGTGTGTGTCTGTGTGTGTGTGTTGAAGTGAGGCGTCCTGATCTAAGAGAACCGATGGACTAAAGGAGGCGTCTCCCCCCCAGGTGGTCTTCTCTCGAGTGGCCCGGGTCTGCAAGAACGACAACGGAGGCTCCCCCCGAGTTCTGGAGAGATACTGGACCTCCTTCCTCAAGGTGCCTTCACACGGGGTAAAACGAACAGAGGACACGGCGAGACGGTCACATGACCCATGTGTGTGTGTGTGTGTGTGTGTGTGCGTCTTCAGGCCCGTCTCAACTGCTCCGTCTCCGGAGACTCCTTCTTCTACTTCGACGTCCTTCAGTCCCTCACCAACGTACTTCAGATCAACCAGAGGCCGGCCGTGGTCGGGGTCTTCACCACTCAGACCAACAGGTAGGAACATTAGACACCCGAGGAGGAGGGAACCATGTTCAAGGAGTGTTGTTGTAGTTGGAAACATCGATCCGGCTCAGTAGAGTAGACGGTGACCCGTCTCTCTCTCGGCAGCATCCCCGGCTCGGCCGTCTGCGCCTTCTACATGGACGACATCGAGAACGTCTTCAGCGGGAGGTTCAAGGAGCAGCGGACCAGCGACTCCTCCTGGACCCCGGTTCCTGACGAGCAGGTTCCCAGACCCAGGTGATGCTTTCAAGGATCCAGGACCACCAGCACCCAGAAGAAGGCTTTTAAGCAGGTTATTGATCGTGCAGCTTTGTCCCTGCAGACCCGGCTCGTGTGCGGGGGACGGCCCGGCGGCCGACTTCACCTCCTCGGTTCTTTTTCCAGACGAGATGCTGACGTTCATCAAGTCGTATCCTCTGATGGACGAGGCGGTTCCCTCCATCAACCACCGGCCCTGCTTCACCAGAACCTCCAGCAGGTGACTAGACCCAAGCGAAGGCTCCACGGGACGGAGGGTGGGTTTGTAACGGGTCCGAGGATCCTCCTGGAAACAACAGAGCATCGACGGGATCAGATGATGTTTAAAAGTTTACTGAGGGAATAAATCCAGAGAGAAGTAGAGTCATTTCCTCATAGACGTCTATGGGAGCAGAGGAGTCGCCCCCTGCTGGTCACTACAGAGAAGTAGAGTCATTTCCTCATAGACGTCTATGGGAGCAGAGGAGTCGCCCCCTGCTGGTCACTGCACAGAATGCAGCTTTAACTCATGAAGCTTCTCTGCAAAGAACCAGAGCTTGACGCCTGGTCTGAGGACACGTTCAGCAGAGCAAAGAGGAGCTTTAGTCCTCCTAGTCAGGTGGACTGACTCCACCTGACTATGAGGTCTGCAGGTTTCGGAGGAGTCCCTGATGTTGAGGATTTCCCTCTCATCATCAGAGGGTCCCCCTCCCCTCTGTAATCGGACTGGAACTAGAGGAGCTCCTACATTTCCCAGCATGCTGTGGAAGACAGCATGCTGGGAAATGTGGAGATGACTGAGGATTTAGTTTCCTGTGAGTTCAGCTGCAGACGAGATGCAGCAGAAGACTCGTGGGCCTGAAGCCATCTTCTGTTTCCAAGCTGCAAAGCATTTTGGTCTTTTAAGGGACAATGCACATGTGCTTATGGACACGTTGTATTTCTGTGTCCTTGACCTTTGGCCTCTAACCAACTCTGTAAAAACTCCTCAGTGGTGTGATGATATTATTGATTCATCTGGACTTGATACTTCGTTGAAGATCAATTCTAGTCCATCGTCATTCAGGATCAATAATATTTGAATCCATTCCACCACATCTACTACTGGACAAGAAGTCAATACGAAGAGTCAAGTGAGACATTGACGAGCAGATGAGTGTATGATCGTTAGAATCCAGATCAACTCGGTACTTAATAGAATCGAATAGAATATTAAGGGTACTAAAGGGGCGACCTGAGAACATCTGCAGGGCTCAGGGTTCCTCACTCAGTCACCGAGGGTGCGGTTCTTGACCCGCAGATCCAAGCTGACCCAGATCGTGGTGGACGTGTCCGCCGGGCCCCACAAGGACCGGACCGTCGTGTTCCTGGGCTCGGACGACGGCCGCGTCCTGAAGGTTCTGGCCTCCACGCATCCCAATGACAGCTCAGGCTCCAAGCTGCTGGAGGAGATCCACGTCTACGACCCGTCCAGGTGAGAACCCGCAGGGGGCGCGTGGACCCCGCCGCTCCTGCAGGAGGACCCCCTGAACCTTCTCCCGCTGTGTGCAGGTGTGACGTTCAGGGCCAAGAGGACAGGAGGGTTCTGGCCCTGGAGCTGGACAAGGACCACCAGGCTCTGTTCGTGGCCTTCAGCAGCTGCGTCATCAGGGTCCCGCTCAGCCGCTGCCCGCAACACGGGAGCTGCAGGAGGTGAGAAGGGCTGCTGCTCCTTCTGCTCCTCCTCCTCACTGCATCTGCTCCTCCTTCATGGTGGAACATGTTGGTCAGTAGTTACGTGGATCCAGGTAAACTCTCCTCTGTCTCCTCAGAGCCTGCCTGGCCTCCAGGGACCCCTACTGCATCTGGCTCCGGACTGGGACTTGTGCCAACATGGCGCCGGGCTTCAAGTAGGTGTTTTAGCTCCTCCCCTGTGTGCGTCATCGATCTCCCGGGGACAGAACCAGCGGCAACAGGTTGTCATCCTCCTCTGTGTCCCTACAGGGCCGGGTTCGAGCAGGACGTGGACGGTCCCAACATCCCGTCTCCCGCAGACAGCTGCCACAGTAAGTCCAACTCATGACCAGCGCGAGACACCACGAGACACTGCGAGACACCACGAGACACCAACGAGACATCACGAGACGCCGCAAGACACCACGAGACACCACGACACACCACGAGACACCACAAGACACCAATGAGACACCACGACACACCACGAGACACCAACGAGACACCACGAGACGCCGCAAGACACCACGAGACACCACGACACACCACGACACACCACGAGACACCACAAGACACCAATGAGACACCACGACACACCACGAGACACCACAAGACACCAATGAGACACCACGACACACCACGAGACACCACGAGACACCAACGAGACGCCACGAGACACCAACGACACACCAAAAGACACCGCGAGACAACGAGACACTGCGAGACACCGCGAGACACTGCGAGACACCGCGAGACACCACAAGACACCAAAAGACACCAACGACACACCACGAGACACCAATGAGACAACACGAGACACCAACGAGACACCAACGACACACCACGAGACACCAACGAGAAACCGCGAGACGCCACGACACAGCGCGAGACACCAACGAGACACTGCGAGACACCGCGAGACACCACGAGACACCAACGAGACACCGCGAGACACCACGAGACACCACGAGACACAAACGAGACACCACGAGACACCAACAACACACTACGAGACACCAACGAGACAACACGAGACACCGCGAGAGACCAACGAGACACTGCGAGACGCCACGAGACACTGCCAGACACCAACGAGACACCACGAGACACCAACGAGACACCACGAGACACCAACGACACACCACGAGACACCAACAACACACTACGAGACACCAACGAGACAACGCGAGACACCGCGAGAGACCACGACACACCACGAGACACCAACGAAACACCACGAGACACCAACGAGACACCACAAGACACCAACGAGACACCACGAGACACCAACGAGACACCACGAAACACCACGAGACACCGCGACACACCACGAGACGCCAACGAGACACCACGCCACGAGACGCCAAAACACACCACGAGACACCAACGAGTCACCACAAGACACCAACGAGTCACCACAAGACACCAACGAGACACTGCAAGTTTGTTTGGTTCCGCGAAATGTTTTTGTTGTTTTTTGCAGCTGTATTGTCGGCGACTGCAGGGAACCAGGAGTCCGCGGCCGACTCGTCCTACGGTAAGAAGTCATCACTGGTCGTAGTGACCAGCAGGAGGCGACTCCTCTGGTCACAGAATCAGAGAGGACGGAAACATAGTCAGGATTAGAAAATAAGGAGTGTCATCTATCCTTTTGTAAAACAGTTGACCAAGTGGTTTGGCAGGAGGGAGGAGGGAGGAGTTAAGAGGAAGGAGGGAGGAGGGCAGAGGGAGGAGCAAGGAGGGTGGAGGGAGGAGCTAGGATGGAGGGGGAGAAGCTAGGAGGGAGGGGCTAGGAAGAAGGAGGGGTGTGGGAGGAGGTGGCTGCTTGGAGAATGACGATTGGCTTCTGGTTTGGTAGATCAAGCTTTTATCTGCAACAATAGGAACGTGTATTAAACATGCCCCCCCTCACCCAATAAAGGCGCAGCAGGCGTCCGGCGCCTCCCGGAGGCGGAGCCGCACTCCGTGCCTGAGGTCCACTACACGCTGCTGATTGCTTGCGTGCTGGTGGCTTTCTCTCTGGGCGCCATCTTGTCAGGCTTTCTAGCGTCGTGCTACTGCGGCCGCGGTGGCGCCCGGCGGGGCGGGGCACACGGGAAGGACGCAGAGGTGTCGCTGCCGCACTCCCTGTCGCTGCGCTCGCTCGCCAAGCTTACCGGCCTGCTGGAGGGGCAGCGCAAGGTGGGTGGAGCCTCTGGAGGCTGATGGGAGGGGCCTTTTACAGAATGAAGAAGATAAAATGACTTTCACATACTTACATGTCATAAAACACGCCTTTGTCAGCGTGGAGCGTTGCATTGTGGGACGGTTGTCATCTGATTCTATTCTGTGGTGTCGTGGCGGTGCAGGAGGAGAAACTGGAGGTTCCGAGGATGTGCAGCTCCTTCATCCCAAATGGGGGGGCGGAGCCTTACCTCCACGACCCTGCCCACCAGGGCCTGCAGCTGGGGGACCATGACCTCAGCCTCTCCCAGGTAGGGGGGGGGGTATCACATCACAATGATGTGATCATTCTGAACATCACGGTGACCTCTGACCTCACAGCGCGTAACCACGGCTGCTCTGTTTAGTCTCTGTCTCAGGCTGACGGAGAGCTGTCCGGTCTGCCTACACCCGACTCCACCCCAGAGCTGCCCCCCAAGAGCGCGAGGGCCCTGCGGCACCACCAGTACGAGGAGGCCCCAGGCGGACCCGGCTCCGGTCCAGGCTTCGTGGCCTTCGTGGGGAACTCGGGGGCCCAGCAGGTGTTTCCCTTCCCTCATCACCACGGCAACCACTTCAGCAACGGGGCAGCCCGTGGAGCGGGCGCCTCCTCCACCTCGCTGCACCTCCCCGAAGACAGGCAGGTCCTGAGGGAGGAGCGAGAGGCGGCAGGAGGCGGAGCCCCCCCCCACCACCACTCCCACCAGTCCCTCCCCCAGGCGGACGTGTCGGCGCTGGACGAGCTGCTCAAACACATCCACGAGGTCAGCGCCTCGGGGACCGGAGGCATCAAGGTGCTCACCTCCACCTCCACCTCCTCCTGCTCCCTGTTCCCCGGCACCCACCAGCAACTCCCTCCTCCTCATCACAGCACCACCCGCCCCCATCACTCCAGCCGAGGCCATTACCATAGCAACCACCACCACAACAACGCCGGTCAGCACCACCAGCGGGCCGAGTCTTCTCTGTACTGCAGCAACTCCACCCAAAACTCCTCCTCCTCCTCCTCCTCCTCCTCCACCTCCAACAACCCCACCACCTCCACCTCCATCCCTTCCTCCTGCTCGTCCTCCTCCTCCACTCCGTTGCAGCAGCAGGTGATCCCGGAGGGACCCGGTGGGGGGGGCGCCTCCACCCGACACCTCTCTCAGCGCCACTCTCTCATGAAGATGGGCAGCAGTGGCAGGGGGGGGGGCGTCGCCTTGCCGCGCCACCACAGCTTCAACCAGCGGGGGGGGAAGCACGCGCACTTTCTCGGCAGGATGAACACCAACAGCAGCAGCAACGGGCCCCCGGCCCCCGCCTGCCTGACGCGGCAGCACAGCTACAGCGGCGTGGGGCCTCATGGGGGGCGGAGGGCCCTCGTCCGCAGAACGGCGTCCCTCAAACCCCACGTACCTCCCAAGCCGCTGTTCCTCCCCAACACCTGCACGCCGCCAGTAGCAGAGGGGGGAACATGGGACTAGTAGGACCGCGGGGGGGGGAACTTTTAATGCCCCCCCGCTCATCGTTAGACGAGACAAACGCTGCTCGCGGGGCTGATTCTCTGGAGGGGGGTCGGGGGGGAATGGAAACACCAGCACGCCGCTCCAGGAAGTACGTTAAGAGCCGTGCGACGACCTCCATCACTGACGGAGCAAAGCAGCCTGCTGGTCTCCTTTGTACCATATTGGTATCTAGTGGAGTCGTGGTGGCGGTCCTCCGTGGGGGGGGCGGGGTCTATTTTATACTCTGCTGCCGATGACTGAGGGGCTCCTGATGGGCGACATCGATGACATCACAGATCACATAAAGGGAAGAAGTTGATTTATGGGAAACTATAAAATCTCTTTGTGATAATTCATCGGTTCATCGGCTTTATTAAATAATAAAAATGGAATTAAAGGATGCACATAATAAAACCCACCAGGGCCCCTGAGGGGGTTTGACGTGGACCCTGTTCCCCTCCTACCAGGTTCCGTTGGAGGTAAGGACACCCCCCCCTCTGTTCCCGTCTTCTGTTGATTCAGAGGGGGGGCACCCATGATGCTGACTCACAGCCCCCGGGGGGGGCCACAGTGTAATAATGCTGCCACTGAACTGTAAATAAAGACGACTGTGGAATACTTGAGAAGTCTCTTATTCCTGGGGAGGGACCTGGCTCCGTAACATGAAGGTCTTCTGGGGGGGCCCAAGGTTCCATGTAGAGGTACCTTTGGTTTCTAAGGTCCCACATGCAGGTCTCCTGGAAGGCCTTGGGCTTCAGCAGTTCGGGATTGTTGAAGATGTTCTATAAGATATTTAATCCATGTGAATGGTAAAAGATCCCAGAAAAGGTTCCAGGCTCCTTCAAGGGCCTTCAGTGCTCAAGAGTCTTCAGAATGCTGCTCTTCGGTCATTATATTCATGTATATGTCAATCTATACTTACAAATTACTGTCGTTCATTGGCTCCAATTTTATCTGCGGAGGTGAATTATTGTCAGTGTGATGCTGCCATCTGCTGGTTTCTGCTGGCTACATCGTTTGGAAGAGCAGAGGTTTTATGTCAAAGGTGTGAAAGTAACATACTGCTGATGTGTAAGTGATCTGAATCCAGAGCTCCTTTACTGATCGAGAAAATATGAAGACAAGGAGCCTCTGTTCAAGTTTATTTTAATATGTCAATAAGTAGGACAGTTTCATAGAAAAGACCAATTCTCAGTTGTATTGTGACTTATTTCAGTTGTGACATTTAACATCTGACTGAAAAACACCAGTTGAATCTTGGTACAGTGCAGCAGAGCAGAAGGTCAAAGTTCACCACAGGAGGATTCTAGCTCATATCTCATGGTGGGAAGAAGCACCACTGGTCCGCACGGTTACACTGCTGCACGGCCATGAAGTTCCACAGTATCTCCGGTGGACTGTCATTCGGCCTTGGGGGCTCGGAGGGGTAATGAGCCTGTTAGCTTTTCTGTGTTGGATCAAAGAGAGAAACTTTTTAAAGTGAATAGCTTTCCAGTTCAGATGTGAAATTCTTTCCATCATCGAGGTCTCTGCTTCACTGGGCAGAAAGGGTTTCTCGTGTGATGGATTGCAATGCGCGCTGGGAAACGGGCAGCAGGGCGGAGGCTCTTAAGTGGAAACAGACCTGTTGGGATATGTTTGACGCTTCTGTGAAGTGTTCCCGGTGTGGAAATGCATCTTAAAAATATACAAAGTTTATATATATATATATATATATATACATATATATATATATATATATAATTTCTTCCGACCGGCTTGAAACGCTTGGAATCCTGAAAAAGGTGACATCATCTTAGATAGAGAATTCATTCTGGAGGACTGACGGAGGGGGAGGAGCCGGAGACCACGCCCCTCAGCCCGTCTCCGCCCCCTCGTGCGTGCGGACGTGCCTCTTGTAGTTGGAGTTGTCGCTGAAGCGGCGGCCGCAGTGGGAGCAGCGGTAGGGTTTCTCGCCCGTGTGGATCCGCAGGTGCTTCTGGTAGCCGTCGAAGCGCGTCAGTCTTTTCCCGCAGATGTCGCAGGTGTACGACCTGTCCGCCTTGGCCCCGCCCGCCTCGCGGTGCGCCTGCGCGTGCTTGGCCCAGTGGGCCCGCTGGGCGAAGGCGCGCCCGCACACCGCGCAGATGTAGGAGTCCACCATGTCGCTCCCCGGACCCTCGCCCTGGACGTCGGGGTGGGTCTGCTGGACCGAGGGCCCGGGCAGCGGGTCCGGCTCAGAGTCGCCCGGGTCCCGCAGTCCGGAAGGCGAGGACGGCTCCTCGTCACCGCCGCGCCCGCTTTCAGCACCGCCGCCGCTTGGGAAGAAGGAGATCTCAACGTCGTTGTGCTCCTCCATCGGAGCCGGCCACAGCTCCTCTTCCTGCTCCTCCTTGATGGGAGGAGGCTCGGCATCACGGAGACCAGAGCTCCAGTCCTGCTGCTCGCAGAGAGCTGAGAGACGAGAGCAGAAGAGTCAGGACACTTCGGCCAGAGAGCGGATGCGCTTCTATCTCTCTTTCTACCGCTACATCTCACCCGTCCGCACGGAGACCCGCGGCTGCCTCGTGAGGTCCAGCAGCCGCCGCTGGCGGGAGATCTCCAGCTCGGACCGGGAGATCTGCTCCTCGTAGTCGGCGATGGTTCTTCCGAACACGCCGAAGATCTCCTCCGCGGCGGCGGTGAGCCGCTGCGTGATGAGCAGCCTCAGCATCTCGATCTGGGACATGTGAGAGGAGGGCAGAGAACCGGGAGAAGCTCGGGTCTGTTGTTTACTCGGTGCACTTCCGGGTTAGAGTCTCTGCGCATGCTCAGTGAGCTTTTACGTGACGAGCGTCCTGTTGGACGTGTCGGCCTGCTGCCACCTGCTGGACTGGAGACCACGCACATGTTTTGGGTGTAATGTTTATACGACATTGATTTGAACATCGGGAGCACAGTTCAGCAATAGAGGAGGCTTTTTAAAATTGTAATATTTCTCAATAGATCCATGTCCATATCATGTAAACATGATAAAATGTAGTTGACACACTGATCTCATTGTTGCACCGGTTGTTATTTCCATCAACAGCAATGCAGCTGAAATGGATGAACAACCCCCTCTGCTACTTACTGACCAGATCAATATCAGAGATGTGCATTTAAATTCATACCATGAGAAAATATTGTGCATTTCATTTTTTTGAGCAGCGTATTTGTGCAGATCCGGTTTGGACCTTCTTCACAGACTACTGATGTTATTTATGGAACAAACCTCATTTCACACAAAGCTTTGCTCACCATTTTTTGTGCTGATGTGTGACTGTAGTTGGAAAAGTATTTATTTAAAGGACAAAGTGTGTGTCACACACAATGACTCAAGGACTGAAGATACGAATGTGCCACGATAATAATCTGTGATAGTGGATGTGATGCAGGTTATACAAACCACCATCTCACATCAAATGTCTGAACCAGACTACATACAGGAGCATCAAACACACACGTTGTCCTCTGCCTACCTCAGTGGGTTTTTTACACTATTTAAAAAGTTCAGCTCGCATGAATCCAACATGTTTATGAACATACGCTCAGACTCTCTTGTGCAGTTCGACCAAATCCAACAAACCAAATGCCGTTAACCCGCCGCTGAATATAGTCCAAAAGGAAGCACTCTTTCCAGTTTGTTCGGTAAGAAAACGGCAAAAACTTTTAAAAAGTCTTAAATCAACATTGAGTCACAAAAGCATTAAGTTACTTTATTTTGTTTGTCCATGTACAATGTCGAAGAGACGCACACACCTTCCCCTGCAGCACTGAAGCCACTTCTGCCAACTACTGGCTTGTGGTATCGACCTGGTTTGTGACAGACACAAATACAAAGGGAGGCAGAAAGACATTTAAACCCTCCCTGAACAGACTGCAGACTGGAGTCAATCAAAAGCCTTCGTAAAACCACCAGAAATAGTTTTAAAATTGTCAAAAAGTTTTAAATCGACCAAAAAAAATAAAGATTACAACTCCTCCCCGACGTCTCCATCGTCACCCTCCATTTCCCAATGTGCTCGGGTCCATTGCTATAGCAACTGGTTGCCATAGGCGACGAGACACAGCCAGCATCCTCCTCGCAGTGGTTGTCGGAGGCTAAGAGGAGGTGCAGCGTGAGCAGCACAAGGAAGACGTGATTTGTCTCTCTCCAAAATAAAACCCAGAAGAACTCAATAAAAAGCATCGAATTCGCCAAATGGAGTCACTCCCCCCTTCCCCTGTAGAGGAGGAGAGGATGATGTCAGCTTGTTCTCCCTGGATGGAGTTGCTTCAGCGCTCAGCTGTTTTGGAGAGCCGGCGATGACCCGACAACACAGGGTGAGTCCCAACTTCCCTTTGGTCTCAGTGTGGTTCAGCGGAGGGGGCACGTGGGCGGTGTGAACACGCAAAACCATCTGAGAAACGTTATTTCATGGTTATTTTATATTTCATGGTTATATTTCATGGTTTTCATATTTCATGGATATATTTTATGGTCCAGTCTGATGATCTCAAGAGCATTGAGAGAACCATTTAGAAGATCGTTACAGGTCAGAAACAACCAAAGAGGGATCCAAAATGATCACTAAAGCCTAGTTTATGCTTCGGCATTTTCGGAGAAACGCAAGGACCCGCAAGCGCCCCTTGCGGGTCCTTGCGGGTCCTTGCGTAGAGAGCGAGGAAACGCAAGCCGCAGGCCTGTGATTGGTCTGCTTACTACATCCTTGCCAGCGTCTCTCGAATTTTTGGTTTCATAGTGTAATTCCGCCATTATTAAAACGAATATATTTGACGAGAGAATGAATCAGATCTAAGAGCTTTTGTCTGAAGAAATCCGTAAATATGACCACTTAGAAACACACGCGTCATTGGCGGACTATAAAGACGCGCGGATGGGCTCTAATTCATGGACGTAGATCTCCGCAAACGTCGGTTTTGCCGGTCGAGGGGCGATAAAGTTGTGGAGGAAATACGGGACAAACTTGTCCACGAAAAGAGACGAAGAAAAGCAGCAGTGTTGATGCACGGGGCAGAAAGTCTCTGATAAATTAATAAACAAACCAACGACTTCCACTCGCTAAGACCGGCACTCTCCTAGGTCGTCTTCCACAATAAACGTGACTCCGCCTGGTGGTCTGGCGGTGAATTGCTTTGCAACACACGTAAGCCTTTAGAACCATGAATTGAAACGACGCAACACGCAAACGCAACGGAGACGCCGACGCAGAAGCATGCGCCGGCCTTAAGAGATGCAACAACCGCTAAGACATTACACGACCACAAGGGTAACACAAAAGACCATAGATATAGTCCTCAGCACCTCAAACAAACCTAGATCAAATACAGGGACACATAATAACCACAAAGATACAGGTGATAACTACAAAGATACAGAAAATAGCCACAAAGATACAGGTAATAACCACAAAGATACAAGTAATAACTACAAAGATACAGAAAATAGCCACAAAGATACAGGTAATAACCACAAAGATACAAGTAATAACTACAAAGATACAGAAAATAGCCACAAAGATACAGGTAATAACCACAAAGATACAAGTAATAACTACAAAGATACAGAAAATAGCAACAAAAATACAGGTAATAACCACAAAGATACAGGTAATAACCACAAAGATACAAGTAATAACTACAAAGATACAGAAAATAGCCACAAAGATACAGGTAATAACCACAAAGATACAAGTAATAACTACAAAGATACAGAAAATAGCAACAAAAATACAGGTAATAACCACAAAGATACAGGTAATAACCACAAAGATACAGGTGATAACTACAAAGATACAGGTGATAGCCACAGACTGCTTCCTTGTCTCACAATGACTGATTTCATCAACAGGGAGACGAGACAAATCAACAGAAAGTAATTACAGCGGTGAAATGAAGGTGAAAACGAGAGATACACGCACACACACTGGTACACAGACACACTGACAGATGCACACTCAGACAGGCACGCACACATACACACATCACGCCGTGATGTTGCAGAATCAGCTTGTTTATTCAGGATTTCAATTTTCAACATCTGTGTGTATGTGTGTGTGCGTGTGTGTGTGTGTCTGTCTGTCACGTTTGAGGGGTGCGTGCTGTGGTTGCCACGGCTACCGAGGCCTCTGTCTCTCTCTCAGCACCGTGACTGATATGCGGATGCTGGCCGCCGTCACTATGGCAACCCAGCGCACTGCACAACGTGCCGCAGACCCACGGCCGTTCACATGAAAACGATCAAATCAAATTCATTATTAATTAATTAAAAAAATGCATCACTTCTGTCAACACATATAAACAGTGCAGAAGAAGAAGTCCTGCAGTGAAAAGCAAATATTATTTGAAAGTTTTGCATCTCACAAATTAAGTTTAAAAGACAACAAGTAAAGACACTTTCTCTGTCGTAAGATTGTAGCTGACTAGCTAACGTAGCTGCATGCTAACGTAGCTGCATGCACATCACGTAAACATTTTAGAAATTTTCTTCTTCTGCGTAATAGTGCTAATAACTAAACTAATAGAAATACAACTGTTGTAGGATATTAAAAGAAATATTGTATCAAAGTCAGTCGTGTTTGTAATGGTTAAAAGAGAGAGGGTTGTGGCTTATTATGCTAAGCTAACTGATGTTATTCACTTATTTATTAGCTTTATTTTAGCTTTCGGTTGAATGTCGTGTCGGACGTCAACGCGCTAACGTTAGCTTTGTCACTTATCCCAAAGTGGCTTCCAATAATTTAAGCGTGAAAACCGGTTTCTTTTTGGTGATGAATTCAAACAGTTCCACAGCTGATCACTTTTAATCAACATCCAACTGGTTAAGTATTGATCGTTTGATTCACCCACTGGATGGTTGTTTTCCCCCGCAGAAGAAGAAAAAGACCACCGTCCAACATGTCCGATGACCTGTATGGCGGCGTCTTCTCTCCCGCCTCCCCCTCGCCCTCCCCCTCCTCCTTCCTCACACTGGAGCAGCGCGCGGCCTTCGTCTTCCTCCTGGTCCTCTTCATCCTCCTGGGCCTGCTGGTGGTGCGCTGCTTCCGCATCCTGCTGGACCCGTACCGCAGCATGCCGTCCTCCACCTGGACCGATTACATGGAGAAGGACACCTTCGACTACCGCGTCTCCTGACAGGCAGCCTGAGACGCCCCCCCCCACACCCCCGCCGACCCCACCCTCTGCTGGTTTCCATGGTGACGCACCTGAAAGCAACCAGACCAGCACAACGAGGAATATGTCACTTTTATTTAACTTCACAAATTCAAAGTCAGACTCGACACGGCTTGAAATCCTAAATGTATTACTCAAAATGTCAGATATATTTGTCCTTTGTTTTACAACTTCAAATCAAACCTGAATCTTCAAATATCTGAATATACTGAAAGTCCTTCAAAGCTTCTGCTTGAACTGTAAGAAATAAGATGACGTTAACAGCCGATAGCGTTGTTAAGCCAGTCAACGCAGTCAACACGGTGGGTTTATATACATTTAACTTACTGTTTCTTTGACTTGACTCGACTGTGGCTTCTGGGGGAGAAGTGCGCCTTGTTTGGATGCACTCATCCATCTAACCGTCGGGTGTCATTATTTAGTTTTAAACCTTTGGTTCTTTGGAAAAAGAGACGGGCAAGTTCGACTTTTATCATCAGACTTTGAGAAGTTATTCGGAGTCATTCGGAGGTTGAGGAAACAGCAGAAGTGTCCGGCCAGCCGGCTCGTTGCTTAGCAACAGATCTTCGAGTGCCAGCTGATCGTGATTTTAAACTCAAGTGAAAAGTCTAAAAAAGGTCCGTCTGAGACGCGTCAACCTTCTGCTCATAATTCTACGTTCTTTACAGAATCTACAAATGGTTTATTTGTGGAGAGATTGTAAATGAGTATTTTAATTAAATATCATAATTTCTTACATGTTTGTCACACAGGATATGTTCAAGGACGCCCGCATAGAGGATACTTTTGTATATTTTGTTTTTAAGTTTTAAGTCGGGTCTCGTTGATCCCGTCCAAGGTTTTTCTCTTCGTCCAGCAGTTCAATACCTTTTAACCTGGTTATCATTCCACTAAATCGATATGGCAGCAATAACTGAATCCACACTGGCGAGTAAAGTGACTTTGACCTCGTGGTCGAAACTTTTTCCTCCAAGTGGCCACCTAATTATTATTTTTTTCAAATTCGGACAACATTTTCACCCAGTTTCTCGTAGTGTCACATTTCAAACGTCCAGATCGGTTTGGATCTTCTCTTATGTTAAAGTTTTTGCTCTTGTTTTGATTTCCCAAAATATTTTTAATTTTTATTGATCATGTTCATCATCCTGCATCATGATGTTGTGAAGAAACAGGCTAGAAGCTGAGCAGCCAGTCTGTGTGTATTGTGTGGGTGCTGTGTGTGTATTGTGGGTGTATTGTGTGGGTGCTGTGTGTGTATTGTGGGTGTATTGTGTGGGTGCTGTGTGTGTATTGTGGGTGTATTGTGTGGGTGCTGTGTGTGTATTGTGGGTGTATTGTGTGGGTGCTGTGTGTGTATTGTGGGTGTATTGTGTGGGTGCTGTGTGTGTATTGTGGGTGTATTGTGTGGGTGCTGTGTGTGTATTGTGTGTGTATTGTGTGGGTGCTGTAGGAACGCTGGGTCCACTTGGTGGAGATTCTTTAATTGTCTGTTCTTCCTTGGATTTGGAGTCCCTCACTTTGGAATCTCCTTTGATATATTCTGTTCTGGCTAGTAGTTTTTTAAGTAAAGTAAAATCCCTTTATCACGTTCAGCCGCCTGCTCTGTGTATTTGCAAGTGATGTAGGCCAAGGACTACCCAACGATAGGTGACGTATTATTGACAAGCCAAACAGTGTCCTGCATGCAGAGTTTGCCCTGTTTGTAACCGCTGCAGAAACACAGCAGCCTTTAAAAGCTGCTGGGCTCCCGTGAGGCTCAGTCATCTGCCCTTTGCAGCTTTCCTCTGAGCCCTCTGAAGCCGATCGCCTGCAGCACCATGAACCTGTGGCTCAGCCTCCACCTCCTGCTCGCCGGGCTGCTTGTCAGCCAATCGGCTCCGACCCCTGAGGAGTGCGGGCCTCTGATCGCGCCGCTGTCGCTGGACGACCCCTCCGTGGTGAGCCTTTAGCGTTAGCGTTAGATTTGAGTCAGAGGTGAGGGTACTCTACACAACAACACAACGGGAACGTGTTTTTCTGTCCGGCTGGCACGTGTGTTTGGAGAAGGGAATGAATCAAAAGATCAACCAAATGTCTTAATCTCTTTGAGGATTGTGCAAATACCATTAGAACACTCTGAGTGGGCTGACGGACAAACACATTTTTCCATGGAATGAAAAGGAAAAGTTTGAAGGAAAGGTTTTGTCGAACCATGAAGACCATCAGTTCACGATTCCAGAGGTCCAACATCTGGAACTTCTGGTCTGACTTGTGTTTGTGTGCAGATGTACGGCAGGACGAACCTGATGCTGGGTTACACCGACAATAAAATGTACAACGACATCCTGAGGCACTTCCAGAGCCTGTGGTTGACCGTCGACCGGTCACCATCCAGCCCAGAGACTCACTTCTTGCGTGAGCACTCCAAGATGTGAGTTCATCCAACACACACACACACCTGGTTACTGTTTGATCAGATGTCCATCACAGTGAGGTTGGCTCAACCCCCTTTGATAAAGGTGCACATGTACTTAAGTTAATGACACAACGCGTTGTTTTTGTTGGACAGCTTCTGAATGTTGATGCTAACAGACAGCGGATTCATTGCCATCGGGTTCGACGCATGCTTTTCATGCTGCTGTGTCCACTGGAAGAATGCATCAGACAGTAAACCTGATCTGACCGGACATCTCTTACCAGAGAAACTCGCCTTCTCCTCTGTGTCTCTTCTTAGAAAAGGAACCTGTTTGCGCTCAAGGGTCAACGTAACCATCGAAGGCAACAAGGGATCCGCTCCATGTGAGTTCCCTGATCAACAATGCTTGAATGTGGACCACTTGTGGGTGACGGACAGGTCCAGGATCTGACTTGTAGCATTTAGCATTTAGCTCCAGTGCAGCCTTAGACGTCCTGATTTGTTTATCATCAAGGGTGGCCAGGATCTTCTTTCTCTCGTCAGACCTCAACAGCACCTCGGAGTTCCAAATATTACCCGGGACCAACAGCTCCATTGTCTTCAGCCTTCAAATCACCTTCAGAAACGTGGACAAGTTCATGAAGATGTTGAACATCGCCAGCAACGTCACAGGGGAGGACATGAACGTCCGTGCCGTGTATCTGGCAGGTAGGATGGAACCCGCCGAGAGCACGTCCATGAACACACGTCGTATCGCACACGTTAACCGCATCACGCTTTGTCTTCAGCGAGAGAAACCACTCTGAAGGACTCCGACCGGGAACATTTCATGAAGCAGGCGAGCTGCCTCGGCTTCTCCGGAGAGCCGGACTACACCTACGACCCCCAACACGGTGCTGCACCTTCTGAGCCTGACCGGTCACAGTAGAAGCTGCGTGACGACCGGCCGAACTCATTTCTCCCTCTTTGTCTCCGTAGCTTTCTGCGCCGAAGGAGAGGGGCCCATGATGCTCGGAACAACTTCCATGGATATTTCAAAGTGAAGAGAGGAACAGTGGCTTTAAAACTTCAAACGTCTTCTGTCTGTTTTTGATTCTGTGATGGAAACATTTTGCAAAGACAATCGTAGAATAAGAAATGAAGGCTCTGAATCAATTATGTCTTTTGTCCGTTTATTTCCCTGCAAGGGAAAGAGGTCACCACAGCTACGTGCTCCGCAGACTGTCATGAACAAGCCAAGACGTTCTTATAGTTGAGTTCAGTCACAGGAGATCACAGCACATCAGTTAGTTACAGGTGACGTCAGCAGAACAAAACAAACTTGTTTGAGTCTCTATCGCCGGGACACCGGGAACATTCTATCAGAATGTCATGCGTCAGTGTTTCTCCCAGAGCCTCGCCAGCTCAGCACTTGCAATTAATCAACTGGTTATACAATGAAGCATCAGAAAGAGAGTTACATATATTTTTCCCATTACAATTCCTTGTGTAATGAAAGACAAAGTGCAGAGCTCCTCCCCGTCTTGGGTTTCCTGTGTGCTGCGCTGTAAATCTGCAGTAATGCTCACGAAAAATACAGATGATGTATGGAAGGGTTGTGTCTCTAAAGCAGTGAAAACACGTTTTTAAAATGTCCCTTTATGTAAATTTCTACAGACATAAAACAGGATGAGTGTGACTGTTGGACAATAATATATTATTATAATAATAAAATGGTGCAGAGTGCATCATAAAAAACTATATTTGTTGCTTTCAATGAATAAAACATCAAGAAGAGATTAAAATCGTTTGAAAATCATCATTGCACATGAATATTCAGAGGTTCAGGGCAGCGATAATGTCTCAGTATATCGCTCTTTAAATGAGTCTCGTATCACACAAAGTCATCAAGTGCATCAAGTTGGATTTTGATAATAATGTTTAAATATAATATTAATATGGCCGAGGAGAAAGTAACAGCTAAAACCGTAACAATGAATCCACCGTTGGACGAGCAAAGAGACACAAGGCAAATACTGCTTTACTGTGAGGGACATGAAGAATCTCATGTAGACAGAGTACAACGTAGACAGAGTACAACGTAGACATGGTACAATGTAGACAGAGTACAACGTAGACATGGTACAATGTAGACAGAGTACAACGTAGACATGGTACAATGTAGACAGAGTACAACGTAGACACAACATAGAGTACAATGTAGGGGGGCGGAGGTTATCACAAACCTGCTCAAAATGTACCTTAAAGGCAGATTTGTGCAGTTTTTGGAGTTCACAAATATTATTCCAAGCGTATATATTGTAACGTGGCTGCCTGCATCCACTTCCGAACCCCGGTGCTGACGTAGCGTGTTCTGAATGGATGTTGGTCCAGTCTCCATCCATGTACGAAATGAAATGAATTGAGCGGAATTGAATGACTGTGAAATCAGACTGTTATTTCAAATCGAGATACTGAAGGAGTTATAATAAATGAACGATTTTTCAAAAAACAACAGCAGGGTGTAAACTACACCAGCAGGCGGCGCTAGAGAACCGCTGCGTGACGTCAGCCCGGTTCACCCAAACAAGACGTCGCTGTGTCGTCACTTCCTTCAGGTATTTTCCAACATGGAGTCGAGCGGCTTGAAGTTGAGTTTTTGGGAGGACGGACCAAAGCCCGGACAGTTCTACTCATTCCCCGGTACCGGACCGGCCACGTCATGCGGGCCCATCACACACACACTGTGAGTGACCAGCTCCAACGGACCGGGGAAGCGAACCGAACCGGACCTTTCGGTTTCGGTAGCTGCTCCGCCGCAGTGCTGCATCATCATGGAGAAGCGATAGCTAGCTATTGCTAAGCCAAGTGCCATGTCTGCCGTGTAAACGCGTTTATGACTTGGTAGAATTGCTATAATACTTAATTGATGAACATAACTAATGAATAGAGTCCGTGTGTGTCCGTTTACTCGGTTAAAAGTGGCACTTTGTTTACGTCCTTCTGGTTGTGCCGACTGTTAGCTGCGCTACTTAGCCGCCTCCGAGTTACTTAGCATAGCAACACCTTTCAACAACAATGCATCTAAACGAAGGGTACTGAATGGTTGTGTCCGAGTATTACATTTATATCCTACATATAATGTATAGATATGAAATAGCTTCTTTCAGTATATACTTAAAAATAAAGTTAAAACAATTTGTTAATTTCAAATATATATTCTAAAGTAATATAAAACCCGCTCGTGCTTTTTAAGATGTTCCTGCCATTTGATGGAATTATTGATCAGTAAAATATATAATGGTTTAAAGTTGTTTATTTCACTATTTGCAACGACTAACCCTTGACCCCCGCAGGAACCCGATGGTCACCGGGACGTCGGTCCTCGGCGTGAAGTTCACCGGCGGCGTCATCATCGCGGCGGACATGTTGGGCTCCTACGGTTCTCTGGCTCGCTTCAGGAACATCTCCCGCCTCATGAAGGTTAGGAACTTCAGCTGCAGTAACGATCACCGTGTTGAGTGATGGATATTTAATTTGCAAGAAATGCAGATATTTAACGTAAGGCCCAGTTTGTCTTTCCAATGAACATTCTGTTTCTGCTTTCAGGTGAACAACAACACGATCCTTGGAGCTTCAGGAGATTACGCCGACTACCAGCATCTCAAACACATCATTGAACAGATGGTGTAAGTTGACTGAACACGTGTTTGAGGGCTGATGGACCGGCCCGCGGATGCTGTGACGTTGGTTTCTGTCTCCCTCAGCATCGACGAGGAGCTGCTGGGCGACGGTCACAGCTACAGTCCCAAAGCCGTCCACTCCTGGCTGACCAGAGTCATGTACAACCGCCGCAGCAAGATGAACCCCCTGTGGAACACCGTGGTGATCGGGGGCTTCTACGGCGGGGAGAGGTGAACGCCTTCTATTCTCTAAAACACTTGTGGACACTGGGTATTGAAATTAAGTTAAAATCCAATTTTTGTAGTCCGATCCCTTTAATCTTTACAGATTTAGTTTCACGAAAATAACGGTGTTAAGTACAACATTTTCTCTTTCACTTCTTTAGTTTTACTGTATATTGTGTTACCATCCTGAGATGTGAATCACTGACTGCTTAGAAATCAGTTGGCTTATATTGTGAGAGCTCATTAACGGTGGGCCATCGATTCTCCCTCTAGTTTCCTGGGTTACGTGGACAAGCTGGGCGTGGCCTATGAGGCACCCACGGTGGCCACGGGCTTCGGAGCGTACCTGGCTCAGGTGAGGCGAACGGAGGTCCTGATGAAAGGATTCATCTGATTTCTGAATAAAAGTGAGACTGACCTGTAATCTGCTGATGACTTAGAGTGGAGCATCCTCCCTCACAGATGATCTTTGTTCAAGTTTGTCTAAACCAGGGGTGTCAAACTCATTGTGGTCTGGGGGCCGTATACAACTTAATCGCATCTCAAGTGGGCCGGACCAGTAAACTCATTCTAAAATGACATAGAACTAACAATAAGTCCACTTTCTTCTTTGTATTAGTGCAGAGAAGTAAATTATAAAAATCTTTATATGCAATGAATTGTCCTTTTAATAAATATATTATCAACAACCTAAGAGTTTTTAAGAAAAGTAATGTGCAATTTCAACAACATTTTCACCCAGTTTAACATTTATTTAAGTGCATCATGCATAAAAACTGATCACAGTGATTGTGATTCACCTCCATGAACATGTAGGAAGAGGTCCATTTTTCTTGAAAAATCCGACACTGTGTCCACTTTTCTCTTTTTTGACAAAGACATTTCACTGAAGAGGGTGCCAGGGTCAACAGAAAATGCGGGTAAAGCGATAGACGTGAAACAGCGCCACTAGCGGACAATATAGGAACTGCAGATTTTATAGAAGCGTATTCTTATTTTTTTTTCAGTAATACAGATTTATCCCGCGGGCCAGACTGAACCACCTGGCGGGCCGTTTCCGGCCCGCGGGCCGTACGTTTGACACCTCTGGTCTAAACGTTCTGGACTGAATTGATGAACATTCAGCTGATCAATAAGGTTTATCCAGGCGTGCAGAGACTTTGGTGGTTCCGGATCAGGACGATGAAGACACGCTGCTCATTCAATTCAATCTTTGTTGATCAGTTATAGAAATGCTCTTTTTAGCCATTGAATCAATAATAATATATACTGTTACTGCCACACTGTTGTATGGCTTTACTATATGTGTTACAATATATCACTACATTATTACTTATAATATCTTTTTGCTGGTCTGCACAGCCCCTGATGAGGGAGGTCGTGGAGAACAAGGTGGAGATCACAAAGCAGGAGGCCCGTGAGCTGGTGGAGCGCTGCCTTAAGGTTCTCTATTACAGAGACGCTCGCTCCTACAACCGGGTGAGTTCTCTGATCCAAGGCAGCTGTTCTCATTTCACTCCACGTCGTTTACAGCGTCGCCAAATGTTAAACGCATGTGGTGTTTTTGTTTTAGCATGAGATCGCTATAGTGACGGAGGAGGGTGTGGAGATTCTTGGCCCTCTGTCCTCTGAAACCAACTGGGACATTGCTCACATGGTCAGGTAGGGTCGAAGGTCACCAAAGGCTTCTATGAAATTCCTCCTGATAACAGTCCAATAATTATGTTTGAGATGTTACCCTGACTGAAGCAGATGGTGGGAATTATAATACATATATATTCTGTCGTTCCACATAGCTACATATCTAAAAAAGGGAAAAACAATAAATGCCTAAATATAATTACTTTTGTATTGTATTTGCTGGGAACACATTCACAGAAGATGACATTTGAACACATTTTTTAGCATTAATAATGCTATAAAATTACCCCAAGGATAATTCTGATAATAAACTGTATAAAAAATCTGTCAACCATCTGCTTTTCAGGATCTATGCTGATAAAATACATTCTGATGTTAAACTTCTGTTTTTCAGCGGGTTTGAATGAAGATGAGCTGCGACTGAAGTATTTCAGTGTCTAAAACCAATCTGTTTTCTTTCTTGTGTTCATTGTAACTTTTGTATAATGGAGAATAAATATGGAAATCTGAAAATGTGTTTTTTTAACCCTTAAAACTAAATTCTTTTCAAGGATAGAATGTCAATATTTTGCAATGAATATCAAACCGGCTGATTCTGTCTAATTACTGGAAATGTGTTTATACAAATAGTGGTATTATTGTTCTATGGTTAATTTATTTAACTGCAGTCCAAAATTAAGGGGGGTAAAAAGTTTAATTCTACCCGACAAAGTGGATATTTGGAAATAAACAAGTTATCCAGAAACGCTTAGTTTTATATTCATCCCCAGAGTGTAAAATATTAAACATAACTACACGTTTATTTGCATGTATAAGATGTGTTTCAACTGGTGGCTGTTGCTATGCAGATGTTACTGGATAGATTCATCAGTTTTGTAACTGGGCAGACCAGGAAAACTCTTCCAATTGGAATAATCCATGTCAGGAAAATACTTCCAATCGACGAATGGGATTCCAGACGCTTTTAGTTTCCGGGCAGACTGGTGAGGGTGGACCAATCGGAGTGGACGTTGGCTTTGTAGTCAGGCAGACATAACAAAGTCGGCCAATCACAAAAGAATCTGAAAGGGGATTTTTGCTGAATCTTTGCTCAGGTACTTTCTTTTTCTTTTTAAAATAAATACTCAAATGCGACTCGCCGAATCGAGCATAAATTATTACCAGAAGAAATAAAAGGTTATCGGGAAATATTTTGAAATTGAGAATGACGTTTAAAAAACACGTTGAAAGGATGTTTCGCCGCCTGTTAGCCAATGCTACATGCTTAGCATCCAGCTAGGCTGGTTACCCGGTAAGCTAGCTAGCAGCCACGTAGAAACGCGACAAAATGTCAGCCGAACTGCTGCGACTTTCCGCAACGCGCCGCCCTGCTCCCGGTCATTACCGGTGTGCGCGGTGAGCCCCGCTCATGCCGAGGTGTCCGTTAGCCAGTTAGCTCGCCACTAACATGCAGAGCTGGGTCGGTGCGCGCGGTAAACACGGTAATCACCAGCGGGTCACCGGCGGACATATCGCGGCCGTTAGCGCTCTCTCTCCGCTAGCTAACGTGTGGCTTCCCCAGACAACATGCCTCCCGCCCGGGTAGTCGTGACGATTAACGCCCCCCCCATGAGAGCCGGCCATGTGTCACCACCCGGCAGCCAGCGGGACTTCTGCTGTCTTTTCCCCGGCTGTGAGTGTGTTCGCGCGCGGTAACAGCAGTGGAGCGAAGTGGTGCGAAGCGGTGACTCCAAACACCGCTCCGTCTGTCTGTTCCTATGTCTGTCCCTCTGCCCCTGTCTGTCGGTCACTCTGTCCCTCGTAGTCTGTCTGTCTGTCTGTCCATCTTCCTGTCTGTCTGTTCGTGCTGTCTCTGTCTGCCTGTCTGTCAATTTTAAATTATTGCAATAACCTTCTTCAGATTTTTTTCAAATATTTTAAAATTCACTTAAATTCTGACAAAAATTTTACCCAATTGTCTTAGATACCCGAATGTATATGTGTACACACAAGGCTATTTCAACGTAAATATAACATATTTTTCTTATTGTTTCATTTCATTTTAAAGAATTACACATTTTTATGCATTTTTCATTTTTATTCACATATTGACTAATCTTTTTGGGATTGTTATTTTAAGATATGATATCTGATCTTTTTAACATTTGTATGATATATTTTAAAAATATCTATGATATATTTTAAAAATATCTATGATATTTTAGCAAAGTCATTTTCATATATTTTACTAATATTTATTTTAATTTAGATTTTTCAACCGTATTTCTACTTGAATAAATCGAATAACAGGAAATAATCATATTTAAAATATCTATTTGTAACTGTAACAGTTCAAAATGAGCTCCATACTTTTGTGTTTTCTACTATAAATATAAATAAAGTTTTGCACGTTTGAACAATGTCTCGCGCTCACTGCTAAGCTCCTTTATGATCAATCTACTGGTTCTCTTTGCATTCATTCATCTTCTCAGATGCTGCTGCCGCTCAGCGCCGGTTAGTCGGTCAAGATGTCGGAGGAGCAGCTAACCGAGGATTCCCTCCGGGGGAGTAACCTGGAGGGGGGGGACGATGACCTAGGGGTAGGGGAGGGCAACACGGAGCCCAGCATGCTGCTGCAGAAACTTAAGGGCAACATCTCGTAAGAATAGGCTTCTTTAAACATTGATGATTGTTTGGACGTTAAGGTTTTCAATCAGGTTTAAATGTTTGTTTTTTCTCTGCAGGAAAAGTGTTCAAACCAAAGTGGACCAGATTCTGGTGAGAATTTAGAGGGTGTATCTGTGTGCGTATCTGTCTTGTGTGTGTCTGTCTGTACATATGTGTGTGTGTGTGTGTGTGTGTGTCTGTCTGTACATATGTGTGTGTGTGTGTGTGTGTGTGTCTGTCTGTACATATGTGTGTGTGTGTGTGTGTCTGTACATATGTGTGTGTGTGTGTGTGTCTGTCTGTACATATGTGTGTGTGTGTCTCACGTGTGTGTCTTCTGCTCTTCTACAGCTCGATGTTCAGCGGTTCTCTGACAACGATAAGCTTTACCTTTACCTCCAGCTGCCCTCTGGACCCTCTTCTGGAGACAAGAGGTCAGACCTGCTGTGCTGCTGGTACATCACATGACTCATCACGTGACTAACATGTGTGTCTGTGTGTGTAGTGGCAGTGACTCCGCCTCCTTCAACACAGCCGATCAGCTCCACACCTGTAACTGGATCCGGAGTCACCTGGAGGAGCATTGTGACACGTGTCTGCCGAAACAGGACGTCTACGAGACGTACAGGTGAGCCGTCTCCTACAGAGGACACGGGGTCAGGTGACCCCCCTGTCTGTCCCCCATAGGACACGGGGGTCATGTGACCCTTTGTGGCTGTCCCTGCAGGAGACACTGTGAGAACCTGCAGCATCGACCTCTGAGCGCCGCCAACTTCGGGAAGATCATCAGAGACATTTTCCCAAACATCAAGGCCCGACGGCTCGGCGGCAGGGGACAGTCCAAATATCCTTCCGCAAGCTGCACGTCAAATACGTCTTTTCATTAATTAAGTTCAAATTCTTTCAGGGAAATTAAAGTGTGTGTAATTTGAATCATTTTAAGTGAAAGATGAATGATGTTGACGGGATGTCCTCTTCCTGTAGCAGAGCAGCGGCGCTGGCTGACATGGTCGACTTCCTTCCAATCAATAATAATTATATATATATATATATAATCTGCCTTGAGTGCGACATGTCTGAGATCAGGCGAGTGTAAATGTCAGTCAGCGCGTTTGAATTCCCTAAACCGCCCGGCAACACGTACTGTTACAGCGGCATCAGGAGGAGGACGGTCCTCAACATGCCTCTACTGCCCCCTCTGGACCTGAAGAGTGACCCGGTACACACAGACACGCACACACAAACACATGCACACACACACACACATGCACACACACACACACACTCACACGCACACACACACACATGCATACACTCACACACACGCACACGCACACACATGCACACACACACACACACACATGCACACACTCACACACACGCACACACACACGCACACACACACACACTCACTCACACTCACACACACTCACACACTCACACTCACACACTCACACTCACACTCACACACACTCACACATGCACACACACACACATGCATACACTCACACACACGCACACGCACACACATGCACACACACACACACATGCACACACTCACACACACTCACTCACACTCACACACACACACTCACACACACTCACACACACACACACACACTCACACGCACACTCACACTCACACTCACACTCACACGCACACTCACACGCACACTCACACACTCACACTCACACACACTCACACACACACTCACACTCACACACACTCACACTCACACTCACACTCACACACACTCACACTCACACTCACACTCACACTCACACTCACACACACTCACACACTCACTCACACTCACACACACTCACACTCACACACACGCACACGCCAGTCCCACGCGGGACAGCAGCGTTGTGTCTGAGGTGGTGCGCGCTGCCTCGTCACAGCTTCCTCCTCCCTCCCCAGGCCGAGCTGACGGAGCTGGTCCAGACGTACAAACAGGAAGTGACGGAGGCGGCGTGCGAGCTGATCTGCGATTGGGCGCAGAAGATCCTGAAGCGCTCGTTCGACACGGTGGTGGAGATCGCCCGCTACCTGATCCAGGAGCACCTGGTGAACCCGCGCTGCAGCCGGGCCGAGCTGGTGACCTCTGCCGCGCTCGCAGGTGTGTGTGTGTGTGTGTGTGTGTGAGCGTGTGTGAGACTTTGAACATGGCCGCATAACTATGACATCACAGCTACGAATATGACATCAGACATCGCTCGGTTCACATACTAAAACGTGGTCGTTAATCCGCCTCCAGGAGCGCCGCCCAAACCCCACAAGGTCATCAAGAAGACGCCCCTCCCCTCCAGAGCCGATGGCGAGGGAGCCGCCGACCACAAGGTGACCTGTGCGGCTGCGCTCTCTCTATCGTTGGTCGCTCTGTGGTGATGCTAACCGCTACTTCCTGTTTGCACGCAGAAGGAGCTCGGGGATTCCACGTCGAAGTCTGGAGACAGATCGGCGTCTGCAGCCAAGACTTCCTCCCTGGAGGCTCCTCCTCCCTCCTCCTGCTCCTCCTCTTCCTCGCTGCGTCCCGCCGTAGGTTTTCATTTGTTGGTGACATCGTCATGATGTTTCTGTTACCGGTTAGATTTTCATTTTAGGATTGAACAAATTTACACAGCTGTAGATAATCAGATCAATGAGTAACTGATCAGATCAATAACGGGTTGCAGGTGGAGGCATTCATGAAGCAGTTACCCAGAATCCTCCCTCGCAGCTCCGTCCCTGATAAGACACGGCTCTCTGTTCGCTCCTCTCCGCCCGCATTGGTTCCCAGAGACTCCTTCCGGGGTCAACGCCGCCGGAGTGAAGGTCATCGCCATGGCAACGCTGCCCCAGCAGCAGAGCGGGCCCGTCCCGGTGATGATCCTGCCTCAGGGCTGTCTGTCATATGAGCGTGAGAAGGTGGCTCCGCCCCCTCTTCCTTCAGCACCTCCTCCTGCAGCCCCCACGTCCGTGCTGCAGAAGCCACAAGGGAACGGAAACAAGCGCTCCCTGGATGCAGTGGCGTCAGGCAGCGGCTCAGGGGGCGTGTCCACCGCTTCGCCGGTGAAGCGGAAACGCGGCCGACCTCGGAAACCTCGACCGGAGGAAGCCCTTCCTCCTCCTCCTCCTCCTCCACCAGCCGCTCTTCCTCCAAAGCCCCCCGTCCACCCGCCCGTCATCACCTCCGTCGGCGGCGGCGTCATCCAGAAGGCCTCCTCCTCGCAGCCGGTGCTGGAGCTGTTGATCCAGGAGCAGCCCGTCCGCCCGCTGCTGTTCTTCCAGAGTCCGGCCGGGAACCCCGGGTGGGAGCTGTCGGGACGCCCCCCCCCGATGGTGGAGGTCATCCAGAAGGCCCCGGGGCCCGGCAACAACGACTCCACTCCTCCGCCCGCCACACATTCACTCCACGCTCTCCCTCCGCCCAGGCTGCACCAGGAGCGGGGGGAGGTGGAGATAACGCTGACGCCAGTGGAGCTGGACGTCAACCCCCCCCCCTCCTCCTCCTCCTCCTCCTCCTCCTCCGCCTTCTGCTCCATCACTCTGGTGAAGAGCGAGGAAGACAGGGAGCCAGAGAACAGCACCTCCTCCAAGACAAAGTCTCTCTAGCGCTCGTCGGCAGATAGACCCGCCCCCTCTTCCTCATTGGTGGAAATCCCAGATTGGCAGCAGAACGAGTGGAGGACGATAATGAAGCCAAAGGGACGCTGCAACTGCATGTCTGAAATCAGGAGAGCGACTCCTCAGGTGCCCGAAGCTTCCTCTCTTCCATCCACACAACGACAGCGGGAAAAGCAGGAAGGGAAGGAGCCAAGGGAACAGGATGAAATCAGCTGGATGGTTCTACGGGTCAGAACCGTGTGAAGGTTCTTTGTGCTAAACACCAAGCTCCGCCTCCGTTCACCTTCTTTCTAGAAACATTCTCAACTCAAACATTCCTGACTGAAGGTGAATCGAAGCTCTGCGTGTGCGTGTGCGTGTGCGTGTGCGTGTGTGTGTGTGTGTGTCTTAAGTGGGCGGCGACCGTATTTGTTGTTCAAAGGCAGGTTTCAGTCAGTTCTTTTTAATTTGATATATTTAGATTCTAGTGCAGACAAGAACTTAAAGGCACCAAACAATTAGTTTTTTAGGAGAAACAATATGTTTGGCCAAAAGAAAGAAGTATGGAAGATAAAAGACTATTTGAGGAAGTCTCTTTGGAGGACATGTAGAAGACAAAAGACTATTTGAGGAAGTCTCTGGAGGAAGTGTGGAAGACAAAAGACTATTTGAGGAAGTCTCTTTGGAGGACATGTAGAAGACAAAAGACTATTTGAGGAAGTCTCTGGAGGAAGTGTGGAAGACAAAAGACTATTTGAGGAAGTCTCTTTGGAGGACATGTAGAAGACAAAAGACTATTTGAGGAAGTCTCTGGAGGAAGTGTGGAAGACAAAAGACTATTTGAGGAAGTCTCTGGAGGAAGTGTGGAAGACAAAAGACTATTTGAGGAAGTCTCTGGAGGAAGTGTGGAAGACATAAGGCTATTTGAGGAAGTCTCTTTGGAGGAAGTGTGGAAGATAGACCGGGTCTCAGCGGTGTCCTTAAGATCTCGCGTGATTCCCGTTAGCACTTACCTAGCCACAAAATGTTTCCTGCCGTGTTCCAGGAACTAGATTGTCATGAGACAGTTTGTAGCTTAGCTGTAGTTGCTCGTCGCCCCGCCCCCTTTGCACTTCCTCTCTGACCACCTTGTCTCGATCCGACTGGCGATGTCACAACTCAGCGTTGAGAGAAAACCTATTGTTTCCTGTTATAATATAATCAATGTTGGTACAGGAAGTAGCATCCAAAAGATCAATATCAACACATTTTTCCAAATAAAGGAAAGATTTGAGATCACATAACCGAGGAAGAAACCCTTAAAGAATTTGTAGTTATTGAACGAGAAACAAAACCGTCAATTGTTTTGACAATAAAATAATTTTCTTGATTATTTACACAAACTTTTCTTTTCAAATACCCTAAAACCGATTTATTAATCCGTTATTAGAAACATTGATCAGCAAATGACAATAAGAGAAAATATTATTATTGTATAATTATAATATAGCCATAACTTCCTTTAAACTCTTAACAAAATGCTTTTATTTAACATATAATCACAAATGATGATCACATATTAGTAAGAAAGGTCAACGCTTGCACATCTAGGTGGTTGTGTGTGTGTGTGTGTGTGTGTGTGTGTGTGTGTGTGTTTTAAAGGGAGGCCCAAAAAGACTGTTAAAGTGAAACCTGTTGCACGATGGGAAAGGTACAGCTCGCTCACTGCGCTATCCGTGCTAACGTCACGTTTTTGTAATCCCTAAAGTGAAGTGCCATCATCGCCTCTGCCGCCGAGGCTCCGCCCCCTTCCAGACGCAACTGAAACGATGAAAAGTTTGCACTGTTAAAACATTGAAAAAGACAGAAAGAACTTGTGTGTTGTGAGTTTATGTTGTAAGTATCTATGTATGTTTATACAGAATAACTCTTCCTGCAAAGAGGGACACGCTCTTTGTTTACCGCCAAGAGATTAAACTCTACCAGACGCCACAGGCAACATTGGACGGCCAACAGGAAGTGATTCCTGAAGACATCGGTAAATCTCAAAAGAACTTCTTCAGTCAAGTAGTCACATGACCTGAAGTCACAAGACTCACCCAGACTGGTCGTATGTCTTGATTTTGGACTAGTTAGTCTTGACTTGGGACTCAGAGACGTTACCACTGTTGAAGCTGCTGTCGTCCGTCCTCATCTGTCCTCACAGTCCTGGATTGTAACCTCACCCTGTTCCTCCGAACTCAAAGCTAAGTGGTGCTTTTAGCGTCTTGTTCCAAAAGGTTTCTGCTGCAGCCGGTTTAGTCTGATTTAGTTCGGTTCGTCCAGTTTAGTCTGGTGTCGTCTCGGCAGGAGGAACCCGGGTCTGAAGGTGGAGACGCTCGTAGGAAATCAAAGGATCGGGATTCGGGTAGCGGAGGGAGACTCAGTGACTCAGTGTTCATCCTTATGATTTGAGTTAAAAAGATGCAGGAAATGGTTCAGTTCTCCGCTCGGACGTCACACGGGTTTAAAGGAAGTAAACAGGAAGTAAACAGGAAGTATGCACGATCAGGAGACCTCCAGTGCTGCTTTTAACCAAACGCAAAGTCGTTTTAAAGAGTCACAATCAATAACCACGCAGGTTTACAAGCCGAATGGCGTTATTGTGACAGTCAGCGGAGTCCAGCATCAATCAAAGCAGAGAGCGGTTCACTCGCCATCAACTCGTCCTATGAATCCGCTTCATTATGTTGTTAATGAATCAAACCGCTCCATCATCAATACGTTTAATCTGCTCTGTGTTTGGTGGGAACCGATCAACTCGATTGATCCAAATGCTTGAAAATGCGAGTTCAAGATGCAGTTTAGTTTGTTTTTCTTGTAGCGTGAATAAAAAAACGCGAAGCACTTAAATAACGTTGAGAAGGCGTTGGTTGCTATGACAACGATGGTCACGGTGGTTTACTCCCAGTCTAAGGTGGAAGTCGCCACTCAGACCCACTCAGATGTAATTGATATCATTTGAGTTGAGTCTATGTCTGTCGGTGCTGATGCACTCTGGGTAATGAAGTCCTCGGCGCAGACCAGGACTCCTCACATCCGACACGTTTTAGAGCTTCATGCCGCCATTTTCTTCTCTTGTTTACTTTTTACTTTTTGTTGTTGTTGCCGTTTGTCGTTGCTCTCGTACACCTGGTCGATGTGTAGATTTTATCATTGTTAATGCTACTGTTGCTATGGCGATGAGTGTGTTTGCTTTATGTTGGCTCCCTGCATGGTTTTATTTCCTGTGGGTTAGGGTTTCTTGTAAATGTTTAACTTGAAACTTTTGTTTTTCTTGCTGAGTAATCGCGTTTCTGTGTTTTTTTGCACTTTACTCCATTTGAAAGTACATATTTTGCCCAAAACAAAGTTAAAGGAGCAGTGTGTAAAGTTCTAGGAAGAAATATTGATGATGATATTTGTAACTATGTTTTATGTCGACATGTTTCTACTGCAGTCGTGATGCATTCAGGGACCTCAACATAAACTGTTAAAGATCGTAGTGTTGATGACCCATGACATTAATGCAGATTTTTATTAGTGCTTGGATCTTGTGATGTTGTTTATTATCAAAACTACACATCTAGACGCGCGCACACACAAACACACGACACCGACAACAATTACTGCTGCAAAGAATGAGTAGAATAGTGAGTAGAAAGCCCAAATGTTATCAATAAGTGGAACTTAATCAGATCTCGGTTCTTCATCTTCTATGAGAGCCACCAGATGTCTCTAACGGACACACTGTCCCTTTGACGCTTTTTCATGTTCGGTTTACTTGTTTGTTTTGTTGTGAGAAACAGAAACGTGGCAGAGGACAGAATATTAATGTGAATCTATTTTCCTACGATGAATAAAGGAAGAGACGTTCACTGGCACAAAAACCAAATCGGTCTCGTTTACTCACTTCCTTTCTTTCTGTCGCCTCCTTTCTTTCAGTTTTACTCTTATCAGTTCTGATATTTCATTCCTTTTCTTTTGTCTCTTTCTTTACCCTCCTTTCTTTCCTCTTTTTTATGTAATGTTAACTGTACGGGATTCCTCATTTTTCCTTCCTCTTTGATTTCCTTTTTTTATCTCTACTTCTTTCGTTGGCTTCCTTTGTTCAAACCTCCTGCTCTCTTGTTTCTTCTCTCTTTAGATTGTTGGGATTTCCTATCCCCCCGAGTTGGTTGATGAGAACAATCCAATACGGCACTCAATTAAAGTTAAAAAAGTTAACATTTTATTTAGAAGAGATAAAGTACACATGAGCAATCCTCCGCAGGTATACCTGGAGACCTGAAACACGCTTCGCAAACTGTCCCTCTCAGAGTCCGTCCGCTGTCTGACTCTGGCTCTTTTTTATAACCTCTCTTGTCCTTGAACGTTGGTTCAACCCAGTTCATCCTTCTGTAACATTCTGCCTTCCCCGAACAATGAGTGCCTGGTACTCCTTCACGCAGCCTTCGGCCTTGCCCTGAAAATGGGTTCAAACTGGCTCTCCCTTCGGCCTCACGTGCGCTATCTCAGATAATATTTGATTTGAAAAACACACAAACAGAAACCCACATCTCACAAGATCAAGGTATCAGATCATAATTAGAACAGTAGCAATACTTTATGTATTACAATATTAATGTAAATGTAGAGGTAGAAGAAACAATACTTATTGTCTCAATGCAATCATTGTTACTTAAAACAATAGACTTTTTAGTCCAATCTGAACCAGAACCAAAATCTCAACTGAAACCTGATGATCCATAAAGTTCATCTGGAGTGAAACCTGTGGATTCTTCAAAATAAAAGCCTAGGGAAATTGCACTGTAAAAGGAACTAAAACACGAGCTCGTCAAATTATAAGAGCAAAAACGTAATATTAAAATAATTTATCAAAATACGTTTCTCGGTCACATGGCCTAAACTATATTTCTCGAAACCTTTATTGTGAAAACATTAACCGGAAGCGCCGCTGTTTCGCACTGCGGCTGTCTTCATGGATGTTGCGTCACGAGTGGAGTCGATCCGAGCAGAGCCAGGCCACAACACCCGGACCAGATGGACCAGTTCGGTGCCTGAAAGCCCGGACTGAGACCCGGACTACATCGGGGACTAAAAACCTCGATCCAACCCGGAAACTCCCGGATCGGCACCGGACCGAACCCCGAGAGTCCGGACTCTCAGCCGGAGCGAAGACGCGTCAGCGGCCGGTAGGTGCGGATGTTTTCATTCTCTTTTAACGTTCCTTTCCCGTTGTTTTTGTTGTGGTTGTTGTTTAGTCGTCACCGAGCTAGCCGCTAGCCATTAGCCTTTATCTGTTGCCCGCCCGGGTGGTCCGGTGGTTCCGGTGGTGATCCCCGGCCTCCGGGCCCGCTGCAGTCCGGCTCTCCTCCTCCTTCCTCCGGCTTGTTTTCATGAGGAGGGAGGGGCTCCTCCGCTGGCTCCTACAGTACTAGAACTACTACCACAATACTAGTACACTGCTAGTACTATTCTCCTACAGTACTAGAACTACTACCACAATACTAGTACACTGCTAGTACTATTCTCCTACAGTACTAGAACTACTACCACAATACTAGTACACTGCTAGTACTATTCTCCTACAGTACTAGAACTACTACCGCAATACTAGTACACTGCTAGTACTATTCTCCTACAGTACTAGAACTACTACCACAACACTGCTAGTACTATTCTCCTTACAGTACTAGAACTACTACCACAACACTGCTAGTACTATTCTCCTACAGTACTAGAACTACTACCACAACACTGCTAGTACTATTCTCCTACAGTACTAGAACTACTACCACAATACTAGTACACTGCTAGTACTATTCTCCTACAGTACTAGAACTACTACCACAACACTGCTAGTACTATTCTCCCTACAGTACTAGAACTACTACCACAACACTGCTAGTACTATTCTCCTACAGTACTAGAACTACTACCACAACACTGCTAGTACTATTCTCCTACAGTACTAGAACTACTACCACAATACTAGTACACTGCTAGTACTATTCTCCTACAGTACTAGAAACGCTACCACAATACTAGTACATTGCTAGTACTATTCTCCTACAGTACTAGAACTACTACCACAACATTGCTAGTACTATTGTCCTACAATACTATAACTACTACCACAATACTAGTACACTGCTAGTACTATTCTCCTACAGTACTAGAACTACTACCACAATACTAGTATACTGCTAGTACTATTCTCCTACAGTACTAGAACTACTACCACAATACTAGTACACTGCTAGTACTATTCTCCTACAGTACTAGAACTACTACCACAATACTAGTACACTGCTAGTACTATTCTCCTACAGTACTAGAACTACTACCACAATACTAGTACACTGCTAGTACTATTCTCCTACAGTACTAGAACTACTACCACAATACTAGTACACTGCTAGTACTATTCTCCTACAGTACTAGAACTACTACCACAATACTAGTACACTGCTAGTACTATTCTCCTACAGTACTAGAACTACTACCACAATACTAGTACACTGCTAGTACTATTCTCCTACAGTACTAGAACTACTACCACAATACTAGTACACTGCTAGTACTATTCTCCTACAGTACTAGAACTACTACCACAATACTAGTACACTGCTAGTACTATTCTCCTACAGTACTAGAACTACTACCACAATGCTAGAACACTGCTAGTACTATTCTCCTACAGTACTAAAACTACTACCACAATACTAGTACACTGCTAATACTATTCTCCTACAGTACTAGAACTACTACCACAACACTGCTAGTACTATTCTCCTACAGTACTTGAACTACTACCACAATACTAGTACACTGCTAGTACTATTCTCCTACAGTACTAGAACTACTACCACAATACTAGTACACTGCTAGTACTATTCTCCTACAGTACTAGAACTACTACCACAATACTAGTACACTGCTAGTACTATTCTCCTACAGTACTAGAACTACTACCACAATACTAGTACACTGCTAGTACTATTCTCCTACAGTACTAGAACTACTACCACAATACTAGTACACTGCTTGTACTATTCTCCTACAGTACTAGAACTACTACCACAACACTAGTACACTGCTAGTACTATTCTCCTACAGTACTAGAACTACTACCACAATACTAGTACACTGCTAGTACTATTCTCCTACAGTACTAGAACTACTACCACAATACTAGTACACTGCTAGTACTATTCTCCTACAGTACTAGAACTACTACCACAATACTAGTACACTGCTAGTACTATTCTCCTACAGTACTAGAACTACTACCACAATACTAGTACACTGCTTGTACTATTCTCCTACAGTACTAGAACTACTACCACAATACTAGTACACTGCTAGTACTATTCTCCTACAGTGCTAGAACTACTACCACAATACTAGTACACTGCTAGTACTATTCTCCTACAGTACTAGAACTACTACCACAACACTGCTAGTACTATTCTCCTACAGTACTAAAACTACTACCACAATACTAGTACACTGCTTGTACTATTCTCCTACAGTACTAGAACTACTACCACAACACTAGTACACTGCTAGTACTATTCTCCTACAGTACTAGAACTACTACCACAATACTAGTACACTCCTAGTACTATTCTCCTACAGTACTAGAACTACTACCACAACACTGCTAGTACTATTCTCCTACAGTACTAAAACTACTACCACAATACTAGTACACTGCTAGTACTATTCTCCTACAGTACTAGAACTACTACCACAATACTAGTACACTGCTAGTACTATTCTCCTACAGTACTAGAACTACTACCACAATACTAGTACACTGCTAGTACTATTCTCCTACAGTACTAGAACTACTACCGCAATACTAGTACACTGCTAGTACTATTCTCCTACAGTACTAGAACTACTACCACAACACTGCTAGTACTATTCTCCTTACAGTACTAGAACTACTACCACAACATTGCTAGTACTATTCTCCTACAGTACTAGAACTACTACCACAACACTGCTAGTACTATTCTCCTACAGTACTAGAACTACTACCACAATACTAGTACACTGCTAGTACTATTCTCCTACAGTACTAGAACTACTACCACAACACTGCTAGTACTATTCTCCCTACAGTACTAGAACTACTACCACAACACTGCTAGTACTATTCTCCTACAGTACTAGAACTACTACCACAACACTGCTAGTACTATTCTCCTACAGTACTAGAACTACTACCACAATACTAGTACACTGCTAGTACTATTCTCCTACAGTACTAGAAACGCTACCACAATACTAGTACATTGCTAGTACTATTCTCCTACAGTACTAGAACTACTACCACAACATTGCTAGTACTATTGTCCTACAATACTATAACTACTACCACAATACTAGTACACTGCTAGTACTATTCTCCTACAGTACTAGAACTACTACCACAATACTAGTATACTGCTAGTACTATTCTCCTACAGTACTAGAACTACTACCACAACACTGCTAGTACTATTCTCCTACAGTACTAGAACTACTACTACAATATTAGTACACTACTAGTACTAGTCTCCTATAGTACTAGGACAATACTAGTACACTACCACTAGTACAATTCTCCTTTAATATTATTACAATCATATACTACTAGTACAAATCTCCTATATTACTAGTACAGATCTTCTGTACACAGATCAACACCACTAGTACTGTTCCCCTATACTACTTGTACTATTCTCCTATTATACTATTCTACCATATTACTATCACTATTCTTTTTTAGTACTATTCTCCTATAATACTGTTATCCTATAGTACTAGTTCAACTACTACTGATCTCTAAGATCAAGTTTATCACACAAATGTTTGTGTGTGTGTGTGTGTGTGTGTGTGCGTGTGTGTGTGTGCGTGAGTGTGATGGGTTCCAGATGTGTGTGTGTGTGTGTGCGTGTGTGTGTGTGTGTGTGTGTGCGTGAGTGTGATGGGTTCCAGATGTGTGTGTGTGTGTGTGCGTGTGTGTGTGCGTGTGTGTGTGTGTGTGTGTGTGTGATGGGTTCCAGATGTGTGTGGGTGTGTGTGCGTGTGTGTGTGTGTGTGTGTGTGTGTGATGGGTTCCAGATGTGTGTGTGTGTCTTCCTTTAGTATTTCTTTTCATGCTGCTTTTTACTGCATTTATCAAATATAATTTATTAATATTATTAATCAATCCCTTTAATCTGTCATTATAAAATGAGAATTAAATAAAGGATTTACTCATTTTAATAGCCAGCTGTCGTAGTAATTAAAAATGATCCTTGAGTTTGACATCTGAAATAAAGTAATCCGAGTACTTCTCTGATCAGCCATTTGACCTTTGAACTGTTGATTGGTCGTCACCCCGGCGATCAATAAAGAGCTGATAAGAACTCAGAGTTTGACAATCAGCACACAGGAAGTGATTACGAAGGGACTTTGAATCAATACCTGTAACAAATCAAGCGCTCCCACTTTCACAGTGGGTTGACAAACGCACACCAGGATGTATGTCACACACACATACACACGCACACGCACACGCACACACACATGCACATACACACACACACACACACGCACACACACACACACACACACACACACACGCACACACACACACACACATACACACCCGCACACACACATGCACATACACACGCACACGTGCAGAATTAACTATTTAAATGATGACGATCGACCTTCTCTACGTAACAACGTCTCTCTTTGGCTCTTTCTTCAGGCCTGCTCCTCCAAAATGGCTGACGCCGAGGTCTCGAGGTCCCCGGCTCTGCAGCCCCTCCACCTTAGCCCCTCCCACCAAGTCCCACTCCCCCCCCCTCCCTTTTCCTCCTCATCCCCCACCACCTTCTCCTGCCCGTCCTCCCCCTCCAGTGCCTCCTCCTCCTCCTCCTCTTCCTCCTCCTCTTCTTGTTCTGAGAGCTCCTCAGACTGCCCCGTCCACCACCACCACCACCACCACCACCACCCCCGACTGCAGCTGCAGCTGCCTCCACCCCCCCACAGCGAGCAGCCGTCCTCCCCAAGCGCAAGTCCCCGCAGTTCCAGCCCCAGCGGCAGCATCGGCAGCACCGGCAGCCTCTGCAGCAGCAGCAGCGCCAGCGAGGGAATCGGCAGCAGCGGCGTGTCGAGCGCCGGCGACGCCCGAGGCCCGACCCCCCCCCTGGACGTCATCTCAGAGGACGCCATGGAGATGGACCTCGGGGTCGACCAAGGTACCCAGTAATACGCTTTATTTCAGTGGTGCTTCTGGCGCCCCCCTGTGGGGGTTCTCCTCTTCTGGTCCTGGTTCCCCTCCAGAACCTGCACAGCTGCTTTGTGATGTGACTCTTGTGGTTTCTTGGTGTATCATGTGATGCTAACAGAACTTATCCCGTCCTGCTCCTCCAGTGATCGACCCGGAGGTGGCGCTGAAGGCCTGCCAGGAGGTTCTCCTCATGGACAAGCTGCAGAACCGGGAGGCGCCCGAGCAGTGCTTTGCAGAGCCAGCGGAGGGGTCCGGTCCGCAGTGGCTCGTCAGCCCGGACGCCTGCTCCATCAAAGAGGAAGACGAGGGGGCCGAGGCGGAGGAGGAAGGGAGATCCCAGCAGGACTCGTCTCCTCCAGCTCCACCGGCGCCTCCCTCCCTGCTGCCGATGGCGGAGGCGTCCAAGCAGTCGTGGCTGCTGCGCCTGTTTGAGTCGAAGCTGTTTGACGTTTCCATGGCGATCTCCTACCTGTACAAGTCGAAGGAGCCGGGGGTGCAGGCGTACATCGGGAACCGCCTCTTCAGCTTCCCCGACAGCGAGGTGGACTTCTACCTGCCGCAGCTGCTCAACATGTACGTGCACATGGACACCGAGGTGGGCGACGCCATCCGACCGTACCTGGTGAGTCACGGCCTGTTTCCTCCTGTGGTCCGGTTCACCGGGACACAGCATCCAGACCCACGTCTGGGAACTACGTTCCGGAGGTGGACGCTTGTTTTAACGTCCTTTGTCCCTCCGTCCCTCAGGTCCACCGCTGCAGAGGAGGAATAACCTTCTCCTTGCTGACGGCCTGGCTGCTGGGCGCTTACTCCTCCGACATGCACATCTCCACCCAGCGCCACTCCAGAGGCACCAAGCTCCGGAAGCTCATCCTGTCGGACGAGCTCAAGCCGACGGCTCCTCCGCCGGACGTCCTCGTCCCCGCCTCCGGCAGCCCGTCGTCCTCGCCGCCCCACAGCCGCTGCCACCGGAGGCACAACAGCAGCAACACGGACTCCGCCTCCTTCTTTTGCCCGGCGCCGGCGGAAGCGTTTCTGTCCCCGTCCAGGAGGACCCACCACAGATCCAAGTCAGACGCCACAACGGCGAGCAGCGGGCCGGGCTCCGCCCTCTGCCGGACAGGAAGTAACCCGAAGGTAGAAGCCGCTCACCAGGAGGTGAATCCAGGCATTTATGTTATTTCTTGTGATCGTCGTTTGTTATGGCAACAGCGGTTCTCTCTTTCAGAATATGAGAATAAAATACATTTTGTGATAAAGAATATTATATATTATATCTTAATAATATATAATAAACTGTAACCGTGGGGCAGGGGGAGCTGTGATGTGCAGACGCAAGAGCCGTGATTGGTCTGCTAACTACATCCTCCCCGGAGTCTCAATTTCCGGTTTCATAGCTTAATTCGCATTTATAGGAACAGCCACTCAAAACAGGCCACTGCGGAGGGCTGTTTTGAGTGATCCTGGTGGTATTTTGACCAAATGTTACAGACATTTCATTAAGACCCCAAGGAACCAGATCAACGTGTGTTACAACGATGCGATACAACGATGCGATACAACGATGCGATACAACGATGCGTCCTTTAAGACTCAAATCTCTCGCCCTGCCGGTTGCAGCCGGAGCGGCTGCGTCCTCAGAGGGAGCTGGTGAAGTCTCTGCTGTGCATCGGGAAGCGTCTGGCCACGCTGCCCACCAAGGAGCAGAAGACCCAGCGGCTCATCTCAGAGCTGTCGCTGCTCAACCACAAACTGCCGGCCCGCGTCTGGCTGCCAACCGCCGAGCGGCAGCACCACGTGTGCCGGATCCCCCACACTCAGGCCGTGGTGCTAAACTCCAAAGATAAGGTGACTCAGGCACCTAGCTTAGCACAAAGCCTGTAATCAAGGGACAACTGTTAGCATAGCTTAGCACAAAGCCTGGAATCAAGGGACAACTGTTAGCATAGCTTAGCACAAAGCCTGGAATCAAGGGACAACTGTTAGCATAGCTTAGCACAAAGCCTGGAATCAAGGGACAACTGTTAGCATAGCTTAGCACAAAGCCTGGAATCAAGGGACAACTGTTAGCATAGCTTAGCACAAAGCCTGGAATCAAGGGACAACTGTTAGCATAGCCTAGCACAAACACCAACTGGCATGCTAATGTTCGTTCTAACAGGAATGTCTGCGCTTCCTCCTCAGGCTCCGTTCATCATTTATGTGGAGGTTTTGGAGTGCAAGAGCTTTGAGACGTCTCCGGTTCCGGTCCGGATCCCGGAGACGAGGATCCGCTCGGCGCGCTCCGCAGAGAACCTGGACTGTAGTGGCGTCGTCGCGTCTAATGCTAACACTGTGGGAATGATGACAGAGCACCGGGCGGGAAGCTTCTCCACTGTCCCCAATTACGACAACGACGACGAGGCGTGGGCGACCGACGACATCGGGCAGCTGCAGGTGGAGGTGACACTAATGTCCTTCTCTATGTCTTCGTCATCGTTTCCATGGCAGCCTGACTCGTGGACAAGTTCCCCTAATGCGATCGGTGCAGAAACCTTCTGCTTCTCAATCTCAGCGTCAATCGATCTGTTTTGCGATTGATGGTGCAGGTGTGGGGAGCGTTCGAGCGTTCTATGTTGTTCTATATCTATACTTATCTATACGTGTGTGGGTGGTGCAGGTGGAGGCTCAGACCAGCAGCTCTGACAACATCAGCCAGTTTTCAGTCGACAGCATCACAAGTCTGGAGAGCAAAGAGCCGGTTTTCATCGCAGCCGGAGACATCAGGTAAACACAAACATGCAGGGTGCGATTTGTGGGGGGGGATGAAAAGGATCCCCCCCCTTGATAGTGATGAATGCAACTTAACTGCTCGCCAACTTAAACTCTTGAAATCTAACGATCTTCAGTGTCAATTTCTGAACGTCATCGAACACAAACACATTGTAACATTTAGTGTTGCAGGCTGCGCGTGCGCGCGTGACGCGGATCGGTTCCCCCTCTTTGTGCTTCTGCTTCCTCCTCGTAGCCAAAGCGTCCGTGCGCGTGAAAGTGAGCATCACAGTTGGACTCTGGACTCTGAGTACTGTGATGCTCTGGATCCCATCGGGGGAAACCTTTGCGCTATGGGGGGGATAAGTGGGGGTCTCCGTAGCAAAGAATAGGAACCAGCTCTTTAATAATAAGAGCAGCGCGGAGCTGCATTACTGTGAGTGATGGCCTGTTACTTTTGTATTGGTTAAGCATATTAACAGGCTTTAGACACATTCTATTTGTTATTTATACTAGTAGCCTACTGTGATGGTTTTCCACGTCACAGGTTTTTTGGTGCCCCCCCAGGCATTTGGTTCCCTACGCGCATTGCGTGATGTGCGTGTGCGGACACTGAGCACATCGTCTTACTTTACAGGAGCCAATAATAAAACTACTAAATTAACATTAAAGGTTTTGCCATGTTGTGATGGGCAATAATCCACGGACCCGAAAAAGGGCCGGTCCCTTTGCGTTCTTCTCCCCCTCTGCTTTTTTGTCAAATCGCACCCTGCAAACATGTGTACGTATTTACACACGTGTGTATCTATATGTACCAGTGAAAATATATTTAAAGAAGTAACTTAAGTAAAGTTGTTGTAATATATATTCTAAATGATAAACTGATGGTAGTTTAATCTTTAATCATTATATTATATTTTAAACAAGTCATCCTGTAAATATGGTGTGGTAAAAAGTAGATAGAAATACTGGTAAAAGTACCTTAGATACTTTCCTCCAGCCAGTTGTTGATGTTGATCGATGTTCCTCCTTGTGGTTCTCCAGGCGTCGTCTGTCGGAGAACCTCGCTCACACGCCGACGACGTTCAGGAGGGACCCCGAGGACCCGTCAGCCGTCGCCCTCAAGGAACCCTGGGAGGACAAAGTGCGGTGAGTCCAGCGGAGCCCGATCGGATGCATGTATGGACGCACAGGTACGTGTAAACACGCGTGACCCCGCAGGAGGATCAGGGAAGGTTCCCCGTACGGTCACCTGGTGAACTGGAGGCTGCTGTCCGTCATCGTGAAGTGTGGAGACGACCTGAGGCAGGAGCTGCTGGCCTATCAGGTCCTCCGACAGCTGCAGGTACCAACGCACCTCAAGTACTGGTGCTACCGGTACCCACTCACATGCCCGTGGTTAAATAAGGCAGTGACATGTACACCTGCTGCTTTAGCCAGCTAGCTTAGCATAAGCTCCGCTGTCCAAGCGCATTTGTTATCTCATTATTTTTCAAATTGGATTTAAATCATTTGTATTTTGTTGATGATAAGATTGACTCTGTGATGACATTAATGGCGTTGGCGGTGTTTCAGTCCATCTGGCAGCAGGAGAGGGTTCCTCTGTGGATCAAACCCTATAAAATTCTGGTGATGTCATCGGACAGCGGGATGATCGAACCTGTCCTCAACGCCGTGTCTCTGCACCAGGTACGTTCCCGCTGACGCACAGCAAAGTGCTTCAGGGCAGATGTTGAGCAGATGTTCTGTGTCTCCTCCTCCAGGTGCGTAAGCAGAGTCAACTCTCGCTGCTCGACTACTTCCTGCAGGAACACGGCAGCTTCACCACTGAAGCTTTCCTCGCCGCTCAGAGGAACTTTGTCCAAAGCTGCGCCGGCTACAGTCTCATCTGTTACCTGCTGCAGGTCAAAGACCGGTGAGGCGCACACACACACACACACACGCACACGCACACACGCACACGCACACACGCACACGCTGTGTGGCGAGCTAGGCTAACGCGGCACACTGGTCCACAGACACAACGGGAACATCCTGCTGGACTCTGAAGGCCACATCATCCACATCGACTTTGGCTTCATCCTCTCCAGCTCTCCGAGGAACCTCGGCTTCGAGACCTCGGCCTTTAAACTCACCTCGGAGTTTGTAGACGTGAGTGAACGTTGAAATGTGGTCGAGTTCTGCCGACGAGGAGGATGATGAGGATGGAGGTGGGGGGGCACTGAAACGACATTTAATGTAATGATTGTGATGATGATCAGGGATCAGGAACATTTATTTCCAAATACGTTGACATACGAGGAATGTATGACGTGGCGGTTGGACAGTAAGACATGAGACAAATAACATGAACAGTGGCATGTTCAATTTACAAACCCAAATACAGAGACGTGAGCCCCTGATAGGCTGGAGGGGGTGGAGGGGGGGTGCTGTGGAGGATGGAGTCTGGACATTGTCTTTACATCTGCAGTAGAACTCGTTCAGCTCGTCTCCTTAAACGTCCATCCTCACCAGCAGCTGCAGTTTGTCGCACTAACCAGCCGGCTTCTTCCTCCGGCGTCTCACCGCGTGAGGAAAGGTTCCCCGATGTTCATGAGCTGGATCACAACAGGAACGATAGTCCAAAGCCGACGTCTGCAGCACCAGCAGGATGATGATGATGATGATGATGATGATGATGATGATGATGATCTCTCAGGTGATGGGCGGTCTGGATGGCGACATGTTCATCTACTACAAGATGTTGATTCTTCAGGGTCTCATCGCTGCCAGGAAGCACATGGAGAAGGTTCTCCAGATTGTGGAGATCATGCAGCAAGGTAGTGTATCGTCGTCCATGATGTACCTTTCATCACGTTTAATAACACACTATGACATTTTACACTTGTTTTCCTTTGTCATATAATATGATTTCTTTACTTTTTGACAGACTGTGGCTTCTAGTTTTTTTTACTTTTTCTACTACTGACTTTTTAAATGTTTTTTGACACTGACTCTTAAAATGAAAGTTACATTGCAACAAAACAGTAGAAATCAGTTGTAATATGTTAGTAAGTCATAGCATGTCGACAAAAGGAGAAAAAAGTGTTGTCATATTATCGTTTTTCTTTGCTACCTTTTGCCCTCTTTGTTGACCTTGTTGACCTCGCGGACTCTTGATGAGCTTGGTGACCTTGAGACTTTAGTGACCTTGCTGACCTTGCTGACCTTGGCCTCTGCTGCAGGCTCCCACCTCGCCTGTTTCCACGGATCGAGCACCATCCGCGGCCTGAAGGAGCGTTTCCACATGTCTCTGACGGAGGAGCAGCTGCAGCTGCTGGTGGAGCAGCTGGTGGACGGATCCATGCGCTCCATCACCACCAAACTCTACGACTCCTTTCAGTACGTCACCAATGGTATCATGTGACCTCAGACGACCACATTGGTCGAAAGGCGATGAGACCACGTGACACTTGAGGGCAGCTGGTTGTTTCCTGTGAAATAAAAATAAGGTCATATGTAGAAGAGAAAATCAGATGCATCAAATACATCAAGAGCTCTCTTCTGTTGAATTCTAATGGAGACATTAATATTTCATCATTAATTAAAATCATCTAAAGTTAAAGTTTGAAGATAAAGTTTCACCTTTGTGAAAATTGGTTTGGATTTTTAGCTTATGACAAAAACACAAAAGACATAAAAGACGTTTTTTTCATTTAAATGTAATTCCCCTCATGAATATTACTATAAAAAACTACTACTAATAAATATGCTGCATCTCACATTTAAAACATATATTCAGCTCTTTTATGGCAGAATATGTTTAAACAATGACGGATTAGGCGTTCTAGCTGAGATTTAATGGACCTATTTTCTGTTTAAAAATACTTATTGTGCGACGCTTACTGATGCTGATCACATGGTCGTGGGTCTGGTGAGAAAGAAAAGAATAATTTAAATTGAACCTGTTAACTCCTCACTTCATTTAATTGGATGATTTTAAGTTTCTCAAAAATGAGTTTTCTTAATTTTCTTTCTTTACATTAAAATGGCCCAATTGGTGAAACGATTTGTAGACAACATATTTTATTCAAGAACCTCAACCATTAACTGGAAATATTCATAATTATTGATCTGCCAGCACTCCTCCTCTCTGATTGACCCTTAACAGATGCATTCCTTTGATTTGGCCAATCGGGAGAGCTAAAGACTTTTTTTTTTTTTACATGTATAACAATCCACTACAACATGTTTCTTTCTCATTACTGAGAATGCAAATGTCTTCTTTTTAAAATGTATGATGATATTGTAACTACTGTCAGTAACACTTCTACGGCTTCATCCCAGCCGAGTACGAAAACATGGTCTTTACAACAAAGTACTGAGGGTTTTTTATTTTTATTTTTGCTCACACGTGTATGAAAAGAAAAGCAGAAGAAACCTTACTGAGTTGAATGCTACCTACTAGCTAACTAACTATTGTACAAATTACATTATGGTAGCATCATTCAATCAATATGGACTGTGCTTTCCGTTAGCTTAGCCGTTAGCTTGACAATGGCTCTGCTTCACCTCCTTTTCTTTCTTTTTTATACCCAAATTCTGATTTGATTTGATTTCAGCTTTGACTTTAGGTTCCCTATGGACATGTCCGTTCAGCGTACGCGAGAAGCTAATTTGACCTTTAAAAATAAAAAAGTATATATCAAAGACATGGAAGCTTCTCACTGGGATAAAGCCAGTAATTAGTGTTTGTCATTAACATCTGCGCAGTTGTTTTTGTGTGTGTTTGACCTTAAAGGGGCAGCACAAATCTGTTATTGTAAAAGCAGCGGCATGTTACCGCCAACCGTTAGCCTGCCGACCGTCAGCCTGCTGACCGTTAGCCCGCCGACCGTTAGCCCGCCGACCGTCAGCCCGCCGACCGTCAGCCTGCTGACCGCTAGCCTGCCGACCGTTAGCCCGCCGACCGTCAGCCTGCTGACCGCTAGCCTGCCGACCGTCAGCCTGCTGACCGCTAGCCTGCCGACCGTTAGCCCGCCGACCGTCAGCCTGCTGACCGTTAGCCCGCCTACCGTTAGCCCGCCGACCGTCAGCCTGCTGACCGTTAGCCCGCCTACCGTTAGCCCGCCGACTGTTAGCCTGCTGACCGTCAGCCTGCTGACCGTCAGCCTGCTGACCGCTAGCCTGCTGACCGTTAGCCCGCCTACCGTTAGCCCGCCGACTGTTAGCCCGCTGACCGTTAGCCCGCCGACCATCAGCCATGCCGACCGTTAGCCTGCTGACCGTTAGCCCGCTGACTGTTAGCCTGCTATTCTAGACGCCACCCCGCTCGACTAAGATGCAGCTGTGACTAAAGTTTTCTGTGTGTGAATATGTAAGTATGTAAATGAGTTGGTTCTCCTGCGAGAGGAAATCGATGCCTTCAGATGTACAGAAGCCAATAACTAAGATGGAGGGAGAGCTTTTATATCAGACAGTTTATGGGTTTCTACGCTGAAAGGTTTTCCTCTCCGATATAAGTCCACAAGGGAGTTGTGTCCATTAAACTTCATCACACTTTGATTATAGAAACATTATTGGTGCCTGAATGAAGCAGAATGAGCCACAATATCTCTATTTCTTAGTTGAAATGAAACAGCTTTTGTTGGGAGTGATTTCTGGAGAGGAAAAGCTTCCGTAGGAACTGGTCTCTGCTACTAACTTTCATTTGCCTTCTTTCTTCCTACAGCTGGAGTGTGTTAAATACTATGTGGGAAATCTTAAACTGCATTCATTCCAACCGAAGACGTTTCTCTCGTTTGTTATCATGTAGTATATGGTATAAAACATTTCCCGCTAGATCCATGAAAGCAGCAGGAGGCTAACAATGCTAACATTACTAATCGGGGCAATACTAATGGGACAAACTGCTGGCTAAATAAACGTTTATCTCATAAAAGGGCAAGAGGACAAGGCCAAGATTAATTAATTAATAAAATATACAATACAAATTCCTTTAAATGATTTACAAAAAACGTCTACTCCATGCGCCACCGTGATAGCAATGTGATTAATATGTACAATAATAATGGTAACAGGAGGGCCGTGGCAGGAAGCAGGAACAGAGTCCGGATAGAAGAAGCTGAGTTTGTGATGTGCATTAATGAGACATGAACTATCCAGAGAGCGACGGAGAGCTTGGTGTGTCCTCCAGCAGTTTAAGCCTATAGCAGCGTAACTAAGAGCTGGTCCAGGCAAACCTAAGCCAGCCCTAAATATAAGCGGTATCAAAGAGGAAAGATTTAAGCTTTATCTTAAAGGAGCTGACTGAATCTGCCCCCCGGACTGAAAGTGGAAGCTGGTTCCACAAAAGAGGAGCTTGATAACTGAAGGCTCTGCCTCCCATCCTACTTTTAATAACTCTAGGAACAACAAGTAACCCAGCATCTATAGAACGCAGCTGCCTTGCAGGGCAGTACGGTGTTACAAGCTCTTTAAGATAAGAAGGTGCCTCACCAGCAAGCGCCTTGTAGGTGAGGAGAAGAACCTTAAATTCTATTCTTGGTTTAACAGGGAGCCAGTGCAAAGCAGACAATACAGGCGTGATATGGTCTCTTTTATTAGTTCTTGTTAATACACGTGCTGCAGCATTCTGAATCAACTGAAGAGGCTTAAGAGATTCACAAGAACACCCTGCAAACAAAGAATTACAATAAACTGATCTAGAAGTAACAAACTTTAAGGTCCCTGATTTCCAATGTGTTACCTCGATGAAAGTCCTTGAAGTCTTCTCTATATGAACGCAAGCTACAAAATGTCATTACAGTTCTTGCTGAGATTTTAATCACGTTATTTTGTATTATACATAATGACGCAGTTTTACGTAATGACGTCATCACCCAACGACATCACAACGTCTTTTGCAACTTTTAGCAACAAATGGCCCCGCCTCTGGCTACTTCCCAGAACGTTTCTGATGCCATCGAACCGTCTGAGCTGATCGATAACAAGCTGATTGTGTCGTGATACATGATCTGCCATCTTTCTGAGTCGTTCGCACAGCGGCCCAGTGAGACGGGTAGTGAGGTTGTGTGATCGGCCCGGTGCTTTGTGCGCCTCAGTGCGCCTTTATGACATTTACGGTATTCAGCATGTAACTGAAGTGTGTGACTGCTGGACGCATTCAGAGCCTTATTCACAGTGGTTGAAGTAGAATTAAAGTAATAACTGCTCATTTTCGGATGAGTTGTAATAATCCTCTTCTGGCCGTGGTTTAGAACTCCAATAAACAGACATTGTATAATATTTATGAATCAATCATTTATTAACATGTATGGCTTTTTGTCGACTTCATTAACCTCTAAAACTGCAGGATTGATATAAAAACTAAAACATTACCTCCTCAGTGGTGTTGGTTTAGTTAATCAAGAAGCTCAGAACAAAAGACAGTCAATATTTATTCATCTTTCATAACTTAACTTTTCCTCACAACGTTGTTCGTATTGATGGTTCAATGCTGATCATTTATTAACCATGAACAGAACTGTTAGTCACGACTTGTTGAACCCTTTATTATACAACACGTTAACTTCTTACATTGTTGCAAACATTCCCTAAACGAGGAATAACGAAAAGCACTGGGGTTTGGCATCGAGCTGTGAGTGTGTGCGTGCAAGAAAACAGAGTTTATAGGACGACACAGTCGGAGTCCTTCTCTCTTCTCCGTGCTCCGCCCTGCTGTGACCCCTGACCTCTGACCTGGAAACACGGTGACATCATGATCAACACTGGCACAGAACAAAGGATCTTCAGGGATGTTCGCTGTGTTGTCGTCTCACCGCCTGAGCTGCTGCCAGTGACCCTTGTTGCTGTTGTTGCTGCTGCTGGTATTCCTCCTGTTGGAGCTGTTGGGCCAACTCCAGGTCACTGAGGGGCCCCGGGGCCCCGCCCTGCTGCTGCTGCAGGGACACCGCCACCAGGTAGTCCTAAAACCAACAAAGAAGACCTGTCCCCACCAGGTAGGCCTAAAACCAACAAAGAAGACCTGTCCCCACCAGGTAGGCCTAAAACCAACAAAGAAGACCTGTCCCCACCAGGTAGGCCTAAAACCAACAAAGAAGACCTGTCCCCACCAGGTAGGCCTCGTGGTGCGTTCACACCGGGGGCGAAGGGGGGGGCGTGGCTCATCTCTGGCAGATTGGTAGCCTCGCTTCTTTCACGTCCTTCCCAACGTTTGCTAAATAGACCGTTCTCACCTGGTCAATCTGCCTCTGCTGGTCCTGGGCACTGGGGGGCAGGTCGGTGGTGGGCGGAGCTCTCTGAGGAGGATGACACAGTCTGAAGTCAGAGTCGCAGAAGTTTCCGTCTCCCTCGACGTTATGAAGAGACTCCCAGACCAAACCGTCCTCCTGCAGGAAGCCCTGATCGGTCACCAGCAGGTACAGGTGCCCCTGAGAGAAGAGACCGAATCAACACCAGCTACGTGTGTGTGTGTGTGTGTGTGTGTGTGTGTGTGTGTGTGTGTGTGTGTGTGTGGCAAGTCTTACAATAATATCCATTCAAATATCATGACACAACGTCATCAGCATGATGTGTGGAAGATGTTACACAACAACATCTACAGTCGGTGTGGAATTGTCGTGCATTTTCTTTTTGCACCATCCGACTACCGACTGCCCCCCTGATACGCCACGCCCCCCCCCCCCCCCCCCCCAAGTCCTCCCCAAGGTTCAATGCTGGGGCCTCTACTGTTCAACATGTGCATGCTTCCACCAGCTGGACGAGAGGAAACAAGAAGTGTGACGTGTGGAGCTTCACCTTGTGCTTGATCATCGTACTGAAGTGGTTGTTTCTGAAAAACACAGATATTTCTCCTTCTGTAGCCGTCGTGTTGAGTTCACACAAACCGTGATACGACAGCTGTGTTGCCGTTGACTCCAGGAACTGCTCTGCAAGGAGCCCTACACACACACACACACGTCAAAACGTCTGTTTATTATTTACCACAAAGCTACATTTTACAGATTACCTGTGAACACAACAACCTAATTATGTTCTCATGTTCTCTAAGCAGAGCCTGAACGCATCATTATGTAACTCATGTGAACCTCCTTTAGCTAGCTGCTAATGCTGCTAGCTAGCTCCTCCTGTTGATCTAAACCAGAGACTATTTATTAAGGAGACATCCCACTTCCTCAGCCCTCAATCACAACTCCCGTAGGAAACCCGTAACGGCAAAGATGGCGGTTGTATGCGCATGTCCCGCCCCTCCCGCTGGAAAGCCAATCATCTGCTTTTTAACAGCCAAGCCGGGAAACATTTAAGCCTATCGTCTGGTTCCACTGACGCGTGCGCACAGCTGAGGTTTTGCGACAGCGGAGACGATGGCGTAACACCGGCATTCTGGATAGAGACGTAAATGAAGGTTGGTGTCGTGAAGCCTTGCGCATGCGTAGTAACAGTAACCTGTGGGGGAAAAAGGCGTTTTAAACCTTATTTTGGGGCGAAATTATCAAACTTTTCCAGCGATTTTTGTCATATTCTATTGCTGTTTCTATATATGTAGTTTTTATGTCCCGATGACCCGTGAAAGTGCAGTTCTGACTCTCTGCCCATTGATTGAGACAGGAGGCTAGTCTTGTTATAGCTGCCAGGAGGCGTTGCAAAGATGGCGGCGAGTGGCACGACTTGCCTAAAAGGACTTTGACTAAACACTTGTTTACAAAGTCACATAATCAGCAGTAGAGACTAGAAACACATCAATGAGGTCCTAGTGTGTGTGTGTGTGTGTGTGTTACCTTCACTGACTCGGCTGCTGTCTGATGAGTGTTTGTAGTCGATGATCTTCTCCACCAGCTGGTTGTAGCTCAGCTTCCCGACAGAAGCCTCCATCTCTGGACTCTGAGGGAAGCACATAGACTCAACTGTGGCCCCACACACACACACACACACACACACACACACACACACACACACACACACACACACACACACACACACACACACACACACACACACACACACACACACACACACACACACACACACACACACACACACACACACACAGTGTATACCTGTGGGTCCACCAGCCAGCCGTGGTGCAGCGGGATGTCCAGCAGGTCGAACACGATGCACTCGGGCGTGTACTCAAAGTCGGTCACTGCGGTGAAACGAACGTTAACGTCCAGACCGGTGGAGAGCTTCGGCAGCACGGCCATCGCATCACTCATGTTCTGACACACACAGACACACACAGGCTGCAGTTCCAAACACATCTAAGAGTTCCTTCCTGTGTGTGTGAGAGAATGAGGGGGGGGGTGCTCACCTCTGTTTGTGTGTGTGTGTGTGTGTGTGTGTGAGAGAGTGTGTGTGAGAGTGTGTGTACCTGTTGGAAGTTAAGATCCATCCCATCAGCCTTGTCTCTGGGTGTAACAGACAAAACACACTCTCCTGCATGTGCATACAAACAAACACACACACAATTAAAGATCATGGAATCACGGAGTGCTGTGAATGAATCATCTGTTAGTAACAGGTGAGAATCAGAAGAGGCTCCTGATTGGCTGAGACTCTTCGTACCCAGGTGAGCCATCAGGTCTTCAGTGGTGACCACTTCAGTCTGGGCTGGGAGTTTAGCCTGAAGACACAAACACAGGTACAAATACTAATAGGTTCAAGTAGTATAACCACAGTCCTGAGGAAGTATAACTATGTGCAAAGAGTAAAAGTACTAATTATGTAGAGACACAATGATTGCATTCATGTTGAGCTCATTTTAATAATGCTATTCATCATTTATAAATGTATTGCAAATATTAAAACTGAAATACTGAAGACAGGTAAAAGTACCTTATGAGTTGTACTTAAGGGACGGTTTGGATGAGAGGCTAAACGAGCATCAGACCTTTATATACATTTATTACTTTATTATAAACATATCAATCATGTGTATTTAAGAAGTGGCTGGTAGCAGCTCAGGTCTCCAGGTGAGGGGCGGGGCTTAGGCTCATTGCTCTACCTTCCAGCGGAGGAACAGAGTGTTCATGATGGCCAGCAGGGGGCAGGGTCCGTTCTCACTCTGAGTGATGATGGGAGTCTTCTTCCCCTTCCACGTGATCCACTTCACTAGGTAGTAGGCCGCTGAGGATGGCCCCGCCTCCACAGCTGTGGAGGAGGAGCTGGGGCCGGAGGCGGGGGGAGGAGCTACAGGAGGACAACTACAGTCAGATATACTGCACCTACATGAAAATGATAGTAACAATGGCCTTTACACCAGTCAAAGTACTAATACCACACAGTACAACTACTGGTGTGGTTAAAGTACTACTACCACACAGAAAAAAGATGTTGTTTCATCTGTAATCTCTCTGAACAAATTAGAAGATGATTACTGAAGGCATCAACAATCCACATTGATGAACAGCAGTCTGTGCAATAAGGAGGTAAAAGACCTCTCACCAGCAGCCTGCAGCGTCTCCTCCTCCACCTCCTCCTTCAGAGGGGGGACCTCGCCCCTCCCCCCCACCGCTGAGCACGAAGACAACGAAGACAAGCGGTCCTCCGCATCCAGGGAGACTTTTGTGACCGGCAACCCGTCTGACAGCACCAAGGACGCCGAGTGGGTCGATTCCCCTTGGTCATCGGAGCCGCCCACCGCGGAGGAGCTCTCCTCCCTGTCCAGACCTGAGGACAACACGTGAGACACACGGTCTAGGTCGGAGGACAACACGCTAGACATCAGGGACAGGATGGTGCTGGTCCTCACCTGTCTCTCCTCCTTCAGCCTTGATGTGTTTCAGCAGAACTGACGGAGATTGTTCTTCTGTGGTGACAGCGGTTATTGTCCCATTTTCAGAGGACAAATTGGGCGGCGCCGCCTTCTCTTCCGCTTCCAGGACTTTGGTGGGAAGAGGACTACTCGCGGTGCCGTTCCTGCTTGTGACCTCTGTTGCTGTGGTTACCATTAGTCCATTAACGCTGTCCACGGGAGAAGGCGGCTCCTCCTTGTTGCGCTCCATCACCAGAGCTGCGGGCGCGGCCGTGCTCGACTCCGCCATGGTCAGGTGACACGCTCAAGAATGCAGGCGGGAGATAACTCCTTACAGACGGGAACACCACAACTAGGAAAACTATGTCAGGACGTCAAAAAGCTTTCTGCTGCTTTAAGACCGGGGCCTTTGCCACATGGCCGCTGGCGGAGCCGGCTCACGAAACAAGCGCACCTATTTGTTAGACCTTGAACATGACGTGTTGAATCAGAAATATATTGGAATAGACTTAAAGGCAGATGCTCCTGCTTCTCCCTCTTCTTCTCTCCTGCTGGATTAAGTCCTTGGCGTCTGATTCTCTCTTCTTCTGCTGTCAGCACAGCATCAACAGACTTCCTGTCTGGCCTGAGGAGACACAAACAAGAAGGACCCGAGGTTAAAGCTACCCGTCGGTCAGGTGGCGGGTTCGGATTCCTCATCAATGTTGTAATGAAATAGAGCAATCAATTACAAATGTAATGTTTAATTGTCATCAGAAAAATATACAGAGCCTGATGACATCAGTAGCTTAAAGCTTTAACGTTTAAGTACCATTCCGTCTCTGGTTGTAAACGTCACCCTCATCCTCATAATCATCATCGTCATCAGGGCTAACCCGACGACTGATAAGTTCACGTGACTTTCACCATTGGAGCCCCGGATGTGTCGATGCGTTAATCTACACTAACAATGTGTGGAATGTGGATATCAATACTGAGTGTGACGATGCGCGGGAGGTCATTCGGTCGGTCCGTTCAAAACTCGATGCCGAGACCGTCGGTACTTCCGGGTGTCGAACGTCCAACACAGAGCAGAAGGACCCCGGGCAGCTCACGGTCTGTATGTCGCTGTCTACTCCCAGAGCAAGCTAGCATGTCGCTAGCATGACACTACAGAACTAACACGGGCCAAGCTAACGGGGCAAAGCTAACTGTCGTTCCAGCAAAGAGACGCGGGCTGCAAACAAACAGGACAACGATACGCGGCTTACCGCCACCGAGTGCGTGTCCATCGCTGTGCTGGAGGGGAAGACGAACATGCTAGCTGTTTACATCCCGTCTCCGCCAGGCACACGCAAAGCCACGCCCACAAGCTGATGAACAACGCCGCCAGGGACGTCACATCCGGTCAACTTTAAAATGGTTAGCTCGTATTAGATGTATTATAATTTCCTACAATCACTGTTATAAACAAGCAATTGAGTTACTTTGTATCATTTCGCACATTTCACGTGCGAACACGTGATGTACAATCATGACATTTTAAGCATAAGTAGAAACTTTTATTACCGTTAATCATCGGCTCAGGACACAGTCAACAAATTATGTTACATGTTACGATAAAATTTAACAGGGAAGCAATGTGCCGGATTAAATTATGGAACGGAAAGTAGATCATTTAAGTAATTTAAACCGCAATATATTCGCGTGCAGGCTCATATTTAGGACACCATGAATGAGTGGTGATTTGAATGGAGTCTGGCGTGGTGTCAGTGCGAGCTATTTAAATCAGCTTCAACGCTTTGCTTTAAACTATAGAGATACATACACAAAGCACCTTAAAATGAATAAATTAACCGTCTTAACCTGAGGAGGTAAATAAAGAGTTACCTACAGTCCCAGTAAAATGATTGGTCAGTCCGGGCGCGGCAAGGGGCGGGGCTTAGCGAAGGTGAGTCAACTCGACTCAACTCGTCTCAGTGTTGAAATCCAAGTCTAAAAGGGTTTGATCCCTTTGACTGAAACGCCAGAATACCAACAGTGCCCGGAAACAACAATTCTGTACAAGTCTGCACTCACCGTTTCCATGGTAACGGGGCGGGCCCGCAGCTCCTAAACTACCTGTGACGTCATCAGGTGAGTGTCAGTCTGCTGAAGAAGCCCGATCGGAGCTGCTGTGAGTCTTTGAGCTTCTGTTCTTTCCTCCTTTGCTGGTTGAGGATGTTGGTGATTCCGTCTGTGCAGAAGAGAAGAAGAAGAGCAGAACGAGTTTGACTTTTTATGGAAGTTAGTAATTAGATAAAAGAGTGAAGTGGTTCAGTTGTTTTAAAAAATCTGTCACATATTTGACAAATTCTACCATTAATGTTCATTAGTAGTACTTCATGTAACAAATGTCACAATCCATCCTATTCTTTCGTACCATGCTTTAAATTAAGAACGTTATCAAACCTGAAGCATTTGTTCTAGAGACAAAAAAACAATGACGCGAGAGAAGAAAAGAATGGAGTGGTAAATCTAACGTGTATAAAGTGATGTAGAAGCCTAACTGCAGCGAGCGTTGATCCGCAGGAACAACATGGAGTCCAGAGGAGAAGAACCAGAGGAGAAGTCAGCGACGCCCCTCACCGAGTACGTCCCGTTCTTCTAAAACAAAACTAAGCTGTGTCTATAATTATAAAATTAAAGGAAATACCCACAAGGGGACGCGGCCTGAGCAGCAATACTTCATCAATATCACACCTCCTCTGTTTAAACCTCACTATTTGTCCCTCTGCAGGTCACGTCCTGAAACTGATACTACTACTACCAGTGTTAGTACTACTGCTACTGCTACTAGCATGGATGCTATTGCTACTGATACTACTAGTACTGGTACAGATACTACTGCTCCTAGAAGCACAGCTGCTAGCAGTACTTTGCCTCCTGAGGGTGTGACAGGTACTGGTTCCTCCGTTGTTTCCTTTGCTGTGAATATTCGGTTGTCACATCTCGGGTCTCTCTGGCAGACGAGGAGGAAGCGGAAGAAGAAGAAGCGCCAGCTGGAATCGTGGAAGGTGAGGAAGACGAGTTCCATTATATTTCACGTATTCTGTTTGTCAGCCAGCAGAGAGGTTACTATGACAACACAATGATAAACGTCTGCTAGTTCTGACGCGTTTTAAGCTTCTTCTCTGTATTTAACTGATGTCTTTACATTTTAGCCTGGGAAGCAATTTGGGGTCAAGTGTCATATTAATAACATCATATTATCAGTCATGATAACAGCTACACACGCAATGTACGATGTCACTTCCTGTCTGCAGCTCCACCCACCTCTCTGCTCCGGTCACAACCAACAAAGAAGAAAGTCCTGGTGGCTCCGGCTCTTAGTCTGTCGTTAGGTAATTCAATTATGTGATGATGGTTATAATATTATTAAAAACTACACTATCATAATAATGCTAATCCTGGTAGGAATGACAATAATAACAACAATGTTATTAATAATGGTAATGCTAAAAATAGATTTATAGAAATATTGACAATAATGGGAAAATAATAATGTTAATGCTATTGATGATAATGCTGATAATAACGGTAGTAATAATGGACATGATAACAATAATAGTGTCAATAATAATGATAATATTGATCAAATAAAAATAATAATAGTAATTCCAATAATGATCCTGCAGGTCGCAGTGAGTCCACAGTCTCTTCCCCCCATGTGGACGACGATGACACGTGGCTGGACCTTTACCTGGACGCCATGGAGACGCCCTCCGACTGCGACTCGCTGCCCCTCCCCATCTACGACCCGCAGGGTGAGAGGTCAAAGGTCAAAGCCGCCGCTGGATGACAACCTGTTAACGTAGACGCCTTCACGGCTCTGTTGTTCCAGACGACATGCGGCGGCTCGGCGCGGCGTGCCGCTCCAGGTTTGACTTCCGAGGCGGTTCGAGACTATCGAACGAAAGCGAGCCGGGAGACCTGGAGAGGGAGGACGTGGTGGACGGGGAGGGCACCAGGTGGCGCTGCTTCTCCGGGGGCGACCCGTCCCAGGAGAGCCGGGTCAACATGAGCTTGCTGGAGCCATTCCTCAGGGTTCTATCCCACGGAGGTACGGCGCGCTCACCTTTGTGGCGTCTCACCTGGTGGGGTCGTCTTTAACACGGGCTGTCCTCATCTCTCAGGTTACCATGGAGACGGAATGTACGACATCATCGTGTTTTCTTCCTGTTACCTGCCGCAGAACCGTCTGCAGAACTACCAGGACGTGATGGACCACCTGTTCAGGTAGGAGACCTGACCTGTGACGGTCTGCTAACACCTTACCGTCTGTTAGCTTTAGCAGCCTTTCTCCACCTGTCGGCCTGCAGGTACGTGGTGGGGACTCTGGACCTGATGGTGGCAGAGAACTACGTGATGGTGTATCTGTGTGCTGGATGTCAGAAGGACAAGCTGCCGGGGATCAGCTGGCTGAGGGACGTCTACACCACCATCGACAGGAGGTACTGCTCTCCACGAAGCCCCTACAGGTGTATGTACACCTGTACAGTGTCTGACTGCAGCGCCTCCTGCTGGCAGAAAGAGGAGCAACGAATGAAGCCGACAAATCTGACTCACACACCTGACCGTGTGCAGACGACTTCCTGTTTCACTTTGTGTTCCGACGCCTGTAAGACGGCCTAGGTGAACCCCTGTAGTGTGATAACAACTCTGTGTGTGTGTGTGTGTGTGTCTGTGTGTGTGTTTGTGTGCAGGTTGAGGAAGAACCTGAAGGGTTTCTATGTGGTTCATCCAACCTGGTACATCAAAGCACTCATCACCATCATCAAACCCTTCATCAGGTCCTCCACTTTCTCTTCCTCTTCTTCCTCCGGGTTTATGATCAGCCACTAGGGGGCAATCCAGATGTTTAGGCTTTGCTTTTGGGCAGCTGTCATGTTGGCCATCTTTGTTTTGTAGCAAACCAAAGATGTATCTTTGTTCTTCCTCCTCAGCTCTAAGTTCAGCAGGAAGCTCCAGTTCGTCGGCAGCCTGCAGGATCTTTGTCAGCTCGTCCCTACTGAGCATGTGCAGGTCCCGGACTGCGTCTCACGGTGAGTGTAAAAGTTCCAGTATTTAAATACTTACACTTGGATTGTTGTTTTGATTTAATTTTAATCTTTTTTATTAAAGTTTTACTTTAATGAAGTAAAGCAGAACAAATAAAGAGGATTTAGTACAGTTTCCAAAACAGGTATTCGTTTGCATTTCTTTTTCCAGTTTCTCAGTCAATCCTTGCTTGATTTTCAAGTCTGAACATTAGTCCCGCCCCTTTTAATCGTGAGAGCCAATAGGAGTTGAGAACAGCGGCACGTCCTGAAATGCGAAGAAATTCATGGATCTGATATTTTGGTAACTGGTGTAGTTGTTTGTTTGGGCTCATGTTGTCACCCAGGTGGAACATTGTGACCACGAGGTTTAAAAAGACACTTCAGGCTCATTCATGAAACTGTAACACGCTTTTAAAGGTTTTTACTACTAAATGAACCTGATGATGTCGCCTGTGCTCCCTGCAGGTACGACCAGAGTCTGAGCAGGTGAAGGAGGACCTGGAGTCTCCTCGTGTCCTCCTCCTCCTCCTACTTCACTTTGAGGAGAAGAGAAACAACTGTGACTTTCATCATCTTCAATGACCAAGTTATAGATTATTATTACTATGTTTTATGGTTGTATGAGATAAACTTGTGAGTGCATCTTTTTTTTCATTTCACATGTTTGTTTAATACTTTTGCAAATGTTTGTGTTTTTTAACATTTAGAAGCGACACGAAAAACGTTCATTGTCGTCGACCTGCTGAGGTCACACTTTGCTTTAATCTCGTTGGTCTCGCCGCTCGTAGACGCTTTATTTATAATGGTCTCTATGATAAAACTAGCTGGCTTTTGTAAATTCCTTCATCAGCAACCAGGGCCAGAGCCAACGCCGCGGCTAGGCTAACCGTAGCGTAGCTATCATCAGGTCACAGGACAATGTGTGCGTGTGGAACCCAGTGGCTGGTCAGGAAATGCAGACTGACAGGAAGTGAGGCAGCTGCACAGGAAACTCAACAAACAGGAACGCACAGGTGTGTGTTTGTGTGGTAACTTTGTATGTTCGATGGATTAATGTATCTGTAAGGCTACGGCTAATTCCTGCAGTGTTTGTATCCAACTATTCCCAGTGCTCCTCCATGAGGGGAAACAGCTCACTTAGCCACCCTGTTAGCACGTTAGCTGTGATGTTAGCATGTTGCCATGTGAGCTGATGCTAGTGACTCATTTACTGTTTGACCTCAGTTTAATCCCAGTTTAAAACAGACACACACACATACACACTTCCCCCCCCATACACACACACGCCCACACACACACACACACACACACACACCCACACACACACACACACGCCCCCCCCATACACACACACTTGATTCATAACAAGCCACCAGCAACCACATTCTTCTATTTTCCCTAATGTGTTTTTCCCTCCTCTTCAGCACAGGCCTGGGTTTCTATGGCGACACACACACACACACACACACACACACACACACACACACACACACTAAAGCCCTGCGGTCTCCCAGCGGCTTGCAATAAATCGTCATATTGGTGAATTAGGAAAAACGGTCTACTAGGTCGTCGATGTAGATGAAGATGAGAGGTTTGCGTGGTCGCCATGACAGTTTAGAAACGTCAGTGAACTTCAAAAACAACAATAATGTAAAATAAAGCGCTCAACACACAACGGATTTATTGAGACACGTTATTACATAAGGAATAAAGTTAAGTGATATCACCTTAGCATTAGCATTAGCCACCTAAAACTGGCTGTTTCTCTAATCCGACCTGCTAGCCAACTGTGATCGAATCAATAACACTGACGTAATAAAGCACTTAAGTATTTCAAAGAACTTTTTCCATCTGTAAATCTTTGAGAAGTTTCTAGTGGACGTCTTTTCTACCTAAACGGTGTTTTTCTTCAACAGACTTAATGTCGATAACAATAATTAATTAATAATTTGGGGCTTTGACAAATTCGAGATTTAATCCACCAAAGAAACAAAATAAATTAAACCGCAAATTTAAAACTGAAATATTCAGACACTAATACAGTAACATAGATGTTTTAGGACGGTTAAATGTATAAATAAAATGTGTTTATATACAGAGAATGTTGAGTTTGGGGAAATGTCTTCATTAGGTGCTGTTATTAAGCTTTCTGTGGAATCTGAACCGTCACTAAAAGATCTACGCGTCACATGTCCAGAGACGCGTGACATCAGCAAGCAAAGCCCCAAAGAACAGCAGAAAATACACATCGGATGAAGCCGATAAACATTTGATTGTCCAACAACAAATACTCAGACATTTTCAAGACTTGTGTCCTCAAAATTCCCCCAAAGATAAAAAATGCTAAAAGTTGTTGCAGGTGCGTCTTCTCGGCTGAGGACTCGATTGAGGGACACGCAGACACACACATTCACTCAAGAATGTCCCTCCTGTGCAGTCGTTGACCCGTGGCATTCTGGGAGATGGAGTCCAGTGGTGCCATCGATGGGTTTGATTGCAGAGGGGATGGGGAGGCGCAGGGGTCAGAGGTCGTAGCTCAGCTGGTTAACTGTGGAGGGGAAGAGGTTGTATTAGTGAGACGCTTCCCTCCGTTTATTGTACAAGAACGGGTGAAACAGCTAAAGAGTTTTTGGGATCTTATTGTGTGTAGTAATTCATTTAATTGAGTTCATCAGTCACATGGAAATGAAGTGTGAGCTGCAGCGTTTGTGTGCGTGGCTCGTGTGTGTT